>JZKD02S0404407.1:7099-18144 GCA_000966675.3 Picea glauca | reverse complement strand
GAGTATGTTGTAGATGACATATATTTAGGCATGACTTTGAGCTTAGAAGGGTTAGACTTAGTTCAATTTGGGTTGATTAGTGCTTGTATGTAGTTAGATGAGTTTGTAATATTATTCAAATCAAGCACATAAAAACGAGAACACTAGAAATACCCTGGAAACCCCAGTGTGGGGAAAACCAACAAAGGAGGGGTTTTATTGGATTTAGAGGAATTGCAAATTGTAATTTATAGCAACATAAAAATTCAAAAATTTCTTACAACCCAACAAAATCAACCTGCTTTTTAGGCCCCGAAAAATTGGCTCAGCTTTTTTGACCTAGCTTTTTCAGCCTCTATCTTTGCTGGAACGACCTGCACTCAACTCACTTCCTCTGATGCTAAGTCACCCTTCCTCACTATGTCGAATCAACTTCCTCTTCCTCATCCAACGCCTTCACTCATCAACTCAACACATAATGTGTTATGTCCTTCACCATCAACCTCCTTTTATCACTCTAACTCACATTTTCTTGAGTCTTCTAGAATCCTCCACAAATTCACTTTAGTGAATTATTAATTTCCAAAAAGTCATTTTTCAGAAATCTGAGTGAAAAGTCCATAAAGGTCATTTAACTGACTTTTATACTTTTCTTAAGTTAAAACTTAGGATACAATAAAAATGCTAATATGGGTATTTTAATTGTGTTCACCAGTTAGCCTTGGAAACATAAACATAGCTAAGACACCTTCTGATCTACAAATTAACACTCCCTCTTAGCGTGGAAGGTGTTATGTACCACCCCCAACTTGTCCCTGAAGAAGACAAAATTTCCTTTCATCAAGGCCTTCGTGAGAATGTCTGCCACCTGCTTTCCTATATGCACATACTTTAGCTTCATTGTCCCCTTCTACACACAGTCCATGATGAAGTGAAATATGATCTCTATGTGTTTGGATTTTTCATGAAACACTAGATTCTTAGAGAGCTTGATGCAACTTTGATTGCCACAGTGAATGCCAATCGCATCCAACTCATGTCCAAACAAACCAATGAGAAGTTTACGAAACCAAATGGCCTCACATGTTGCTAAGCTAGATGCCATGTACTTTGCCTTATCAAGCTCAATGCCACTGACTTCTTCTTCATGCTAAACTAGGAAACAACTCCCGATCTCAAGCTGAAACAACAACCTGAAGTACTCTTCCTATCCACCGTGCTACCTGCCCAATCTGCATCTGTAAATCTTGTCAGCTTCACCCCTATCTCCCTGGATAGTCGATTGTGCCATAGATATCTCAAAACATGCTTCGCTACCACCCAATGTAACCTCATTGACTCAACCATAAATTGATTGAGTGAGTTAATTGCAAAGTATATATCTGTTCTAGTGTTGACTAGATACAACATAGAGCCAATCAACTACCTGTAAAGAGTAGGGTCCACTACCTCCAATATGGAAGCATCTAGCTTCTTCAAGTTGGTCACCATGGGAGTAGACATAGGCCTACGGTCCAACATCTCAAATCTCTTCAGGATATCCACCCTATACTTCCCCTATTTAAGGAAAGTCTGACCATCACGCTGCCACACCTCTAACCCCAGAAAGTAGTGCATCAACCCCAAATATTTCATCTCATACTCTGAAGCAAGATCCCTCTTGCACTCTGCAATGAGCCTCTATGAACTTGTAAGAAACAAGTCATCCACATACAACATAAGAATGAGCGGCTCACCTCCAACTATGATGTAGTAGAGGTTGGAGTCTGCCTCACTCTTGGTGAATCCCATCCCCTGCAAGTAGCTGTCAATCCATGAGTACCATGCTCTGGGAGCCTTCTTGAGACCATACAAGGATCTCCTCAACCTACACACATGGGAATCCCTCCCATGTACCTAAAAATCCTCTACTTGCTCAATGTACACCTCCTCCTCAATGATGTCATTAAGGAATGTTGTCTTCACATCCATTTGGTGGATCTTCCACCCCATCTCTACTGCAATCGAGATCACATACTTGATCGAAGTGTATCTCGCCACTAGGGAACATGTCTCATCATAGTTGATTCCCTCCTTATGAGAGAACCCCTTAGCTACAAAACAAGATTTGAAGTTATTTGCACTTCCATTCGTAGTGTGCTTGATATTATAGATCCATCTGAAGCCAATCACTTATTTCCCCTTTGGCGGAGGCACCACCTCCCATACATCATTCTTCATGATGGAAACATACTTTTACACCATGGCATCTCTCCATACCTACTGTTTTGATGCCTCCTCAACGATGGAAGGCTTGACCCCCAATAGCTCACTCAACATAGCCATGTAACTGGAAAATATTTGTGGTGCTCGACTCTCCCTAACCGATGTTCTAGGAGAACCCACGTACTCTCATGCCTCTTTCAAGGTCTACTCTTCCCATCTGGTCTTCCTCCTCCTAGTATAAGGAGTCTCCTGAACATGAGGAGCATGTTGATCCTCATCTTGATCTACAATCTGATCATTTGTGCCTGCACCTGTACCCTGTATCTCCTCAGTCTTTTGAGTCGCCAACTCCTGATCCCCTATTGCTGCTACACCAGTATCATGAGCATTTCTCAAGGCTTTGTCCTCCTCAAACCTCACATCCCTCATGACCACAATCTTCCTCAACGAAGGAATGTAAACTATGTATGCCTTGGAATTTTCACTATAACCAACAAAAATCCCCTTCTCAGTAGTGGCCTCGAGCTTTTTCCTCTTCTCTTGAGGGGACATGAAAATATATAAGGCATCCGAAAATCCTGAAGTGTCCAATCTATGTTATCCTTGTGAATATCTCTTCACTAGTCTTCCTCTCCAATGTCTTGAGAGGACTCATGTTCTGTATGTATATAGCTGTGTTACAAGCTTCTGCCCACAAAAATCTAGATATATCTTGATCATACAAAATGGTTTCAGTAGCCCCAACAATAGCCCTCTTCTTTTCCACCACCCAGTTCTGTTGTAGGTTGTACGAAACAATCAATTCCCTCTTTATCCCAGTGCTTGCACATAAATCCTTGAAGGCCTTCAAGTTGTACTCACCTCCATTGTTGGATCTCAATGTTTTGATATTCTTGCCCATTTGGTTCTCCACAAGAGATTTGAAATCTTGGCATTGTTCGAGAACCTCATTCTCGGTCCTCATGAAGTAGATCCAGGTCTTCCTAAAATGGTCATCGATGAAGGTGACATAATACTCATACTCACTAAGGGATGGTGATGACATGGGCCCACATATGTTTGAGTGTATCAATTCTAGGATGCCTCCTGTCTTGCTGTCACTACTTGGGAAAGTTGTCTTGGTGTATTTCCCCATAGCACACCCCTTGCATACCTCATGATGCTCTGTGCTAAAATCAGGCAGTCCTGTCACAATCTCCTTGAGCACCTTGAGTGACCCATGATGCAAGTGTGCCATCCTCCTTTGCCACAACTCTGCCATGTCACATGCACTGCTCACCAATGCTCGGGTTGGCTCAAGATGAAGCCTATACAACTTCTCTTGCCTGCCACCAATCACCTTTGTTGTCCTGTAGTCTTTGGGCTTGATGTACACTTGCCCATCCTGAAATGAGACTACATAGCCTTTGTCCTCTAATGTTGAGACCGATATCATGTTCTTTGTCATGCCCAAAACATATAGCACATCCCTCACCATCAGTGGCTTCCTAGAATCCATTTGAAATTTCATTGTCCCATGGCTTACTGCCTGACACTTGGCATTATTTCCCATCTCAATCACGAGGTCCATCTTCTCCTCCTAAAATCTAGAGAATTACTCCCACACTCCAGTCATGTGACTCGAGGTGCCACTGTCAACATACCTACTGACAAAGTGGCTTGGTTTGTGACAAGAAAAACACATAACTTTGCTGAAATCTTTCTTGTTTTCTCCCTTTGAGGTTTGACTCCCACTAGGGCCCTTCTTTCCTCTGAAATTTCCCTTTCCATCTAAGGAAAAGTTCTCCTCATCCTCAATCTTTGGCTGAATACCCTACGAGGTACCAACTCGCAGGTCCTCTTGGGTGAAGTCATCCCATAACCTCTCCCAATCAAGGAGTTTCTCCCGTGCTACAACACCTCTGAAAAACACATCCCACTATTTGGTGAAGCCATTCAATATTGTCCTCACCAGATCTATCTCATCCACTGTCTCCCCAACAATTGCCAGTTCATCTCCGATCTAAGTGAACTTGGTGAGATATGTAACAACTAACTCTCCCCTAGCCATCTTTGTGCTTATGAGTTTCTCCCCGAGCAACGTCTTCCCGTGCTGGTTATCTGGCTAGTACAATTTAACTAGGGCCTCCCACATATCCTTAGCTTTCTTCTTACCAGACATATGAGGAATGATGTGGTCTTTGAATCCATCAATAATTGTTTTCCTAGCCTTCACATCTCTCCCGAGATGAGTTGGTTGTTGTGTTGGGTCTCCTGGAAGTATTGTTGTCCCTTCAACAAACTCCCACAAACTTTGTTCCTCCAACAACAAACTAATTCTCTCTCTCCAAGGAATGAAATGAGGCTCCCTATATCCTATCCCCGAATCTCAAGCGTGCATTGGCCATAATGTTTGTTTTCGTGACTCACACACCCTCTCTGGTAATTCAATCCCCTTGCTGATTTAATCCTGGCCTGCACAACAATTGGATTTGGTTCCTTCTGTAATTAGAGGTTGAGCTCTAATACCATGTTAAATTACTTTAAATTCAACAAACATAAATTATTGACAATAATTTTAATAACCCAAAAATTACGCTTTGTTGCAATAACTTCAAAAAATTATGCAAATAATTTACAACTGAGTTATTTAACTAAGTTTGTATATTATAAGTAAATGGAAACCAAGCACATAAAAATGGAAAGATTAGAAATACCCTGGAAACCTTAGTGTGGGGGAAAACCAACAAAGGAGGGGATTTTTTGCCTTCAAAGGAATTACAAATTGCCATTTACAACAACAAAAAAATTCATAAATTTGTTACGACCCAACAAACTCAGCCTGCTTTTTTGGTCCTGCTTTTTTGGCCCATATTTTTTGGATTCTTGTCTCTCCTAGAATGACTTGCACTTAGCTCACTTCCTCTGATGCTAAGTCTCCCTTTCTCACTCTGCATAATCAACTTCCTCTTCCTCATCTAGTGCCCTCACTCATAAGCTCAACACACAATATGTTATGTCCTTCACCCTCAACCTCCTTTTATCACTCTAATTCACCTTTTCTTGAGTCTTCTAGAAGCCTCCAGAAATTCACTTTAGTGAATTATTAATTTCCAAAAATTCACTTTTCAGAAATCTGAGTGAAAAGTCAATAAAATTCATTTAAATGACTTTTATACTTTTCCTAAGTTAAAACTTAGGATAAAATAAAAATGTTGATTTGGGAATTTTAATTCTGTCCATCAACTAGCCTTGGACACATAGGTTTAGTTGAGATACCTTATGAGATACAAATTAACACAAACAAGCCAATGGATTGGGTTACAAAGGACAAGGGGACTCATTAAGAAAACCTTTGAATTTTGTGAATCTATAGGACTAAGAAAGAGAATAAGAACAAGAGAGAGGACGATGAAGGAAATTTGTTGAGTTGGAAAGAATATGACAATTGGAGGAAGATTGGTTAGGAGAGTCCAAGAAGAGGAAGAATGAAATAGGAAAGACCAAGATGACAACAACATGGATAAGGATTGAAGAAGGCTTAGAAGATGTTGGAGACATTAACCAATAAGTTCATAATGTTGTAGGCCAATGTTGAAGATCCATAAGAGTGTTTCGAACGAACCAATAACTTGTGCCTTGATCGACACATTGAGATGGCTCACCATCATGAAATGCACACGCATGAAAGAATCTAGAGGTGTTGTAATCATAATTTTCAAGAGCACTGAAAGTGTTGAAGTTGGAAAGATCATGGTAGATGCTCTAAAAGGAAAAACACTTCAAGTAATCAAGGAGCGCTGACCTGTGTCTTAGGAAAAAGAGTTTAAAAAATCATTAAGTGTTCCTAGTGACACATGAGCCATAATGCATGTGTATAATAAAGAGACAAAAACATGCTATCATAACAGTCTAGAGCTAAAGAGGATCCATCACAAAGGCATAGGGGCAAAACACTACCATTAATTGACATAAGTGCTTCGAAAAAAAAGTGGTTCTAGCATAAAATGTTGAAGTAAACACCACATATATTAGGACAACTGAAGTGTTGAATCAATTGATTGGATGGAAATGAACAAAAATGATTTTTTTTTAATCGCAATCAACATAAGTGTTCCAAAAAGAAAATGTGCTAGCATAGAAAACCTAGTTAAGGTGCTTCATGAAAAAGAAGCTAACACTTAAGATCGTTGGAGCATTGACATTGGAGAAGATAAGAGGCTAAGGAACAAAATGATAAACCATAGACAATGATCAAGGCTCCAAGCAACAAGTGACATAATATAAAAGTGTTGGAAGAAAACACCACCATGTGGACCATAAGTGCCATCAACATGAGGTAAACTTCTCATTATGGGTCTCGACAAAAAACAACGTGATTAGGTACTGATTCACAATCAAAGAAAGCATTACACAATATCTCCTCATAATCTTGAATTGGGATGTAAATAAAAAATGATCAAACTTGGAAACATCAAATCTTGATCATAACAAGGAGCAGAAGAATGCTTGAAGTGGAGTCCATAAAAAGCATAGGCTCCAAGAAACCAAAAAATGTGTCCTACAAATTGATGAAGTTTACAAGGGTTTCCATCAATGAGCATTAGAACAAGCGTCAATAATGGAAGAGAAAATGCATAAAGTTATTAAGGACAATGTTGAAATATGACATCGAAGATGACATGGAGCATGTTGAAGCAAAATATCCGACTCTAATGCAGAAAATGAATTTTTTTTCAAAGATTAACATAAGAGTTGTAATCATGCATGCAAAGAACAAGGAACAAAAACCATCTTAAGTCATTAGGTGAAGACACTGCGTATTGATTGATCAACAAGAGAAAATGGTGACCAAGTCCATGTCAAATGGATCACCAATTGAAATAAAGTCTATGAAAAGAGAAGTAAAACACATAGAAGCATACATAATACAACTACAAGTCATCACAAAAAGGAATGCCAATGAGTCTACAAGTGTCATGGTTCTACCCCAATCTACCTACTTAGTGGTACTTAGGAGTTAGTTAATTAATGTATCATGTCGTCCTCTTTGAATAAGGCCCACTAGGTAGTTTGGGTGTGGTTAATTAATATAAAAGGGTCATCCTTATGGAATATGGCTTGCTAAAGTAGATGGTACTCATTAACGTTTGGATCACTAGTGGTTAGGGTTTGGGTAGTGAGAAACTATTTATAGAGGTAGGAAGCTATGCAATGTTTTGTGAAGGATTATTATTGTATTGGAGTGTCGCTCATTTAGAGGTTGCCCCCTCAAAGAGGCCAATGAACATTGTTCTCATTCTAGAATATCAATAAAAGTTTCCCTTTCTGCATGTTCTTTACTCTAGCTTCTCTCTTTACTTATTGTAATATGCATTTTTTTCATATACATCTCTTAGATTTCTTTGTTTTTGTTATCTAAGTACACTACAAGTGGTATGAGAGCACTTTCTTGTGCCAACATGCATCCTAATTTTAGATATTGTTTTAGGATAAAGACATGTTCTAATGTCTATAAACACAAATATTTGTAGTTCAATAGGTCAAACTATGTCTGGAAAGCATACACACAAGGAATACAAATGGGGTCATTGGGTTGGATGCCCTTGTAAACCTATGTTGGTACTTAGTGAGTAACACTGCATTAGACAAAATCTGTTTAAGATTTGATTTTCCACACACCCTTAGGTATATAGGAAGCCCCTTAGGCACACATGGAACCACAACTAAATAATCCTTTCGATTGTTTGTCGATATAGTACAACAAGCACAACACTCATCGAGATCACTCTTGCGTACTAGAGAATTGAGTAGTATGGTTGATCCTCTTTAGTTAGAGCCATAGACGATTGACTGAGTACTATTATTGGAAACCCTTAGTTATATTATAGAGATATAGTGCCCGATGCATTAGATAAAATTTGGGGTCTAAAAGGAGCCTCCTACGGAAAATATTAAACTAGTATAATGTTTTCCATATCATACTATATTATAGGTGTTATCTAGTGAACACAAATCTATATTTTTTTCATTAATGACAATTTCCATGTAAGCTAGTTTAATGTAGAGTTACGAGATGAGAGCTAAAACAAATGACACTAGATTTAGATTCTCATGAACACCAAAATGTAGTGATCAAACATGTTAATTTATATAATATTTTATGGAATATCAATTGAAATTTATTACATGTACAACTAAAATTTAGTATTTCCAATACTAAATTTAGAACTAAACAAATTAAAAATGTAATAAATATAGTTATACAATATAATAATACTAAAAACCATTTCATTGTTATTCCTTTATATAACCTTTATTACATGATATAGAAGGCATACTTTCACACAATGTACATTAGAGGAATTTCGAGGGTAAAAAAAAAAATTATTGGATAAAACGTGAACTAATACATTTAAGGGTAAAAAGTAGAATTTTATTGGATAAACCTTGAATTAATACATTTTGAGGGTAACAAATAGAAATATGTTCTTCACGTATTTTCAACCTATCTCAATGTAGGTTCACTAAAGGTATCAAGTGTGAGTAATTATTGGATGCATAATTTAATTATGTTTAATGGGTACTCATTGTGAACTTATAGTTAGATAATTTGAAAATAAGTGAGAAAATGTGTTTCTATTTTTCTCTCCAAAATAACTCAACATAATTTAAAATATTATTTCTCTTTTCTCTTAAATTTATTAACAATAAAAAATACTTATCATATTCCAAGGTGGCTTCATTCCAACAAGAACTCCATTATGATCTTAATGAACACAAAGATTTATTTTTTTAATGAGTAGAAGTAGTGCTAGTAGAGAATACTTCATATTTATTATTCCAAGGTTATTTAACATATCTCAAGAATATCTCATTGATATTCTAATAAATGTGAGGTTTGTATGTTGTCAACTTATATCAAATAAAAATAGGACAAATAGTCACAATTCACTTGTATAGCTCCAATTCAATGATTATTGGTGATTCAATTTTTTGAAATTCTATTGGTTGGTGAATTTCCTACTCAATGATATTCTTTTAGTCCCTTAGGGTCTACAAGTTGATTTTGATAGAAGTGGAAAAACATAAATCCATTAGCCTCTACTTTAATTGTGATGATTTTTTTAAAGTGTGTAAATGTAAGGAACATAAATTATTTTTTATAGATATGGCCCCATCAAGCATGCATGAGGAAATTTCAAAGGAAGACATGACTGAGTTGGATTTGGTGGAAATTACACCTCTTGATGAAGTACTCACTTAGAAGCCTCCTTATAAGGAACCCTGGATTTCCCTCCATCCTTTCTTGAGAATTAAAACTCCCCATACGTTGAAGTTGGTAGGTTATTTCAAGAGGCGATTGTCTTAGTTGACAACGATAGTACCGAAAATTTCATCCATTGCTAAGTAAAAAAAGAAACACTTTGTTATGTTCATCCAATGCACAGTTTTCAAATCATGATAGCTAATGGAGATACTATGAAATGTGGTGGTAAGTGTGAAAATATGAAACTCCAAATGGAAGATTATATCTTGAAATAACACGTTTTCCATTGAAATGGGAGGTTGTGTTATACTTCTGGAAGCATAATAGTTTCGAACATTAGGCCTGGTTACCATGGATTTTTAAGAGTTATACATGAGATTCAATAAGGAGGGACATAGATACACTTTTTGATGTGGGATTTTGTAACACACCCGACCCCTAAGTGCTCTTTTAAGGGGTGGGGTATCATAATTTCGATTTCCTTAACTCTCTCTAGTCTCCCCTTTCTTTATATGACCTTAGGCTGTGACCCAACGCCTACTCAAAGGGTGCTTTAGAACTTCGGATTCAGGCGTTTTCACCTCACCACTCGCCAATTCATCCGAACTCCAAATTGGCGAAGTTCCGAAATGATGGGAGAGGAATCGAAAATCCCTTCTCCCTTTCCAGATCAACGACCCACCGAAACTTTAGGCTCAGGCACTACGGTGAGTTCCAAAATAATGGGAGCTATCCTCTCTTGCTAGGCCCTTCTCACATGTGACCTCGGGCTGTGACCCGGGGCTTAACTCCTGAGAGCTGTGTAACTTTTCCATCAAAGGTTTTGGTCACTCCAACTTGCAATTCTCCCGAAGCCCGAACCCCAAACTCATACATCAAATGGTTGAGAACGATCCAAAGATCCACGGTCCAGATCACTTCACAACTTCAGCCTTCAGAGGTTTTGGTCTCTCCAACACACAATTCTCACGAATGCATGAACTCTGAACTAGCAGATCAAACGATTGAGACTTATCTCAAATCAACGGTCTATGCCTTCCCCGGGCTCTGGGCTTCAGAGAATCCATTTCCTTTACGATGATTACCAACATTCTACGAACTCACGGAGAGTGAAGGAGTCGAGGTGTTAACGCCTGTGCACCTTCTTCAAATATAACAGTCATGAAAGACCTTGGATCCTCCCGAATGAATATCGTCCGTTCATCTTCCAAATGAAAGGATATCCCCTTTCGATACTTGAATCTCTGTATCCTTCATGAGCTTCGTCAGTTATGAAGTACTTAAGAGCTTTGTGCTCTTTCTTTTGAACTTAACACTTGGAAGGGTCTTCTGCACACCCCTTGTGCTCCTTCATCAAGTCTAGAACTTAAGAGGTTCTCGACCTCTTCCCGCCTCATAGAGACTCCGTGCATATCTGCATTGCCTCTTCTGAGCTTAATAGACTCCATCCTCTCGAGGACTCAGGGAAACTGGGAGTGTCAACATGCACCTGTGAAAACCGTGGCCAAGGTCGACGAACTCACAGTTCGTGGCTCTAGCTTAAACCACCATAGGGCTCAATCATTTACGCGTGCAAGTCATGTTCAAACCATATAATTTCTTACTTGCCTAA
>JZKD02S0404406.1:280990-292512 GCA_000966675.3 Picea glauca | reverse complement strand
TTCCTCCATGTGCATAGGCTCAAACTAGAAATGAAGTGAAAAGATTAAGTGTGCCTTGTGTGCAAAAAAGAATCCTTGGCTCATCGAGACTAGTGATAATGAGGAATACAACATCATGATTTCCCATAATCATATGTCATTTCTCCCATAGATTTCCTTGGATACCTAGAGTAACATTTGTATTGGCATCTTGAGTAGAAATCATGTGCAATAGATAGTTTGTAGCTCATTTTGGATTGTGTGGAATAACCAAACTAGTGGTGATGCGTCCCAAGGTAAAATAATGTGAATGACCCTGGTTGTGTTGCATTGGGACATCAAGGAATTGCATCAAATTGTACATGGGACATGTTATAGGATCTATTTGAGGTGTCATGTAAACAATATTTGCCCAATTAACAATATAACACTGAGGAAATGTTGTTGTTGTAGAACGAAGAGTTGTATTGTTGTTGATATGCCTAGAGTTCTGAAGGCTCCGAAGAGGGAGTTTGTAATGAGGTAACCTCTATAACTAAGGAGAAACCATGGATGTAGTAACTACTTTCTATAATATTATAGTGGTGGGGTTATGGTTCTTTTGCAACCCAAGATTTGGTGCAAGAAAATTGTGCAATGTAGAATCTAGTATAGATGCATAGATATCATTATTTTCATTGTTGAGAGCACTAGGGAAAGAAGGGCATCGGGTAGAGGGATGGAGAGAGAGGAAACAAAGATCTTAGGCATGGGGATAATTTGAGAGTCATGAATATGAGCTAGGGTGTAAGGATGAGGATGAGATTGTATTGGTTGGGAGATCTGGAAGAGTGATAGAGCCACTAATTGTGGTGTGTGGATGTGAGGGAAAATTGAGAGAGAAAGGTATGTGTGTACACTAACTTGTTGGGTTGTGGAAGCACATGGTAGAGATATGGTAGCAAAGGTGAGCTCATAGGATTTTCGATATTTAAATAGGTGACAGGTATTGTAGTGGGTGTTGTATAAATCTTTTCAGTGTTACTGATATAGGATGCCTAGGAACAAATTAGAATAGTCAAGGGGAGAGATGTTGCATTCAACTATATCATGGAAAGGTCATGGTAAAGGTGACTGTATAACATTTATTAATGAGTAGATGAGGGATGTCTTGTTGAACACAACCTAGTTGATCAGGATAGGGGTGTCGGGTAGTGGGAAGTTAAAGATGCATGACAAAAGTATGTAAATGAGATTCTTTTAACTTCCATTTTCAAGGATGATGGTGTGCGTTGATATTTAACCTGACAATTGTGAGTAAAAAGGAGATTTAAATGTGGTGCAACATGTTCTTTGGTAATTAAGAGTAAATATGGATATACTATAGTAGGGTTTGGCAAAGGAACTATCTAGAGTTGAGGAGAAGGATAAGGGGATAGAGGCACCTTGGAATAGTCAATGTCTTGTTCATCAATGTACAGGGCTTTCGATGTGGCTTCATCTTGTAAGAATTTGCAATATGCAACATCATGGTTATAAGTTTTTTCATAGTGGCACCATAGTGGAGGAAAATAAGAGGTGGTGTAATTGTTAGGGATATTAGAAGGATGTGTCATAGGAGGTATGTAAGGGTCATGAATAGTTGTGGCAGGGAGGGAATTAGCACTAGGGTTTGGGTGAGGGTTAGAGTTAGGGTTATGAAAGAGAATAGAGTAAGGTAGCTTGTCTAATTTGTGTTATATAGTAAGGGCATGGAGAAAATTTTGTTCTAAGGTGGCGTGCTCAAAATATTAGAATAAAAGGTGTGTTAATTTCACCGTAGACAATATCTCAATATTTTCACCCCACCATAGGCACAAATGCCACCCTCGAGCACCTTAATGTTGATAGCCAAAATAATTCTAGAAGCAAACCATAGAGCCAATAGCCAACCAAGGTAGCATACCTCTCTCCAGAGCTAGTGTACCAAGAAGAAATTCCAAACCATAACCAAGCAGAAAGTCCAACCATAACCAAAGATCAAGTCACCACTGCAACAACTGCAGCTCTCCTCCAGTCATGCGCACCACTTGTCCTTATGAAATTCTGAGAGTGAGTGTGTAAAATGAGCTCTTGCGCCCTCTTGTTTATAGTCCTCCAAGTGACCTAACTGGGTCAACTTCTACTTCTAGAGGATAATAATTTAATGTAAATTGTTATCTTTTTTTTTTAATAAAAAAGTGTTATTTCCCCATAAAATAGTTTTGATTGTACATATCAAATCATGTTCTAAGGCCTGCCACTTGTTCCTCCAAACCAGTGGAAACTGAAACAGATGGCACCCTATTGTTCTGGTTGGTAAAAAATAAAAAGTTGCCACATGTTCTGTCAAACATTTGGAAACAAGAACAGGTGGCATAAGAGTATTGAGACAAAGTTATTTGAACATGCAACAAGAAGTCTGAATAAAACATGGCCATAAAATTTGGATAGAGCACAAAACGGAAAAACTAAACATGAGTACAAAAAATTCTCTGTGTTTTTGCAAAGGTGGTGCAGAGAGCCTAATAGATTTAAACATTAAAAGAGCTATTAAAACCCACTATCATGAGTGTCGTTGTGAGGAATGAAGACGTAAGGTTGTGCACAGTTTGGGCAGTACTGCTAACTTTGTGTGCACGAGAATGCATCAAAAATGATGTCAAGTCTGTTGTTGAAAAGAGTGTGTCTGTGGAGCTGCTCCATCATGTCCCTCCACGTCTCGATGAGCTCCAAATGTTCTAGTGCTAGGAATCAAGGTGATTGTGAATCTTGAGCCATGGCTGAGGTGGGCGGTGGAGGCTCAACCGGATGGTCAGCTAAAGGAATTTCTTCTTGGATTATATTAGTTTCCCCCGCCAAGGCATCTCCTATACCAATTGCAAGTAGATTGGTGTTGGGCTAGTCTTGGGGGTTCGAAACTATTTAGAGTAGGGTCCGACAACACCGTAATTGGTTCCTCTAGAATTTCCTCATCTACATAGGCCATTGGAGGCAAATTTGGCTCCTTATTCCCTCGAATCAATGTGGTCAAAAAATACTGAGAAAGATTTTAAAGGCGTCTCTGCCTGGATGCATAGTAATACCAGGAAGGACCCCTCTTGGGATTTCCTTGCTCTCAGGGCATGGAAAATAAGGAAAACTAGGTGGAACTTAGCAGAAGAGCATGTAGAGCTGGGATATTGAATGGAACAAAGCACAAATGTGAAAACTGAGCCAACTGGAACGAGCCATAACAAACCAGATGAAATGGAGGAGCATTAGTGGTGTTGAGGTGACCTTTCTCATGCCTCCCATACCCATCATAACCCATCCGCCATGGTGCACTAAGAGCTCCATTAAACCTACATGAGGGAATTGTCCAACTTGCCCAAGAATGCGATGAATTATGTCCTCCATCCAAGAATTAAAGGTGTAGGTGGCGACATGCCTCATAAATGGCTTGGGTTGCATGTTATCTGTGTGGCACCCCATCGAGGGGGTGGGGGATTTGCTTCGGGATATATCCATACATTGGCGTAGTAATAGGGGTGTGTGTGGATATTCGAGCATCCAATTGAACCATATTCTCCTTTGAGGCCACTCCCTCATTAGCTAGGTGATCTATTATCTTGTTTGATTCTCTTTTCACATGTGAGGGGATTAAAGTGAGTTTGGGTTGAAGGAGGGATCTGAAGTCCTTCAGTAATCCTAGAAGTCTCCAACTTGGGGAAACTTTCGAGGGTTGAGAGCCATGGATGATTTTTAAGACAAGATGGATTATCACCTAGGAGTCCCCTTCCACTATGATATGATGGATGTTGTGACTAATTCCTAGTTTGATTCACTTAATGAGTTTCCACAATTCTGCTGCATTTTTTGTGTTGAGCCCCGGGAAACCTATTGTGATGTGTAGAATACTTCCCCCACTATCTCGGAGAACTGCCCCAAAACCAACTGGCCCAGGATTTCCCTTCGAGGAGCACAAGTTGATTTGAGTGATTGTATTACCTCATGCACAAGGATTACACTATCCATGATTTGGCGTCCCTCCACATTGTCAGATTGTTCCTTGGAGATGTTGAAGAGCAGCACCAGTTTGAGTCGTAGAGATATTACCTTCGTGATGGTTTTGTAGATTACATTATAGAGGGAAATGGGTCAGAACTTATTTGGATGGGTTACCCTCTCTTCCTTTGGGATTAATGTGAAGAAAGTGGCATTGAAGGTTGAGAGGACTTGTCCAAATGTTTTATATTCCTCTACTACTTGCCAGACTTATTCCCTGATCACCGACCAGCAATAGTGAAAAAAAAGTGTTGTAAAGCCATCCGGCCCATGGTGAAATCCTCTTTCTCTGGGCTAAAATGATCTCTCCAGAATCTAAGGAAGAGCCCTACAAAGTTGTAGAAATATGGTCAATTGTCGAAGATCTGGTCCTTATGCTCCACTTTGTAGAGGATGATCGTGAAGAACCCCTTGGAGTTGAGTTGGACTTCATAGTCCCCCTTTGGGTTCCACCAAGCTTTGATCCATCATGTGAGGTCCCTTTCTAGAGGCCAGAGACACAAAAATTTCCCTATTAGGGCATGCTCTTTCATGAAATGGGTGTGTTCCCCGACCCTAGTTGAGTTGATGGTATACTTGGGAGGTTTATCAGATTGGGGGATGCATTTTCCTGGTTCCCATCCTCGAGACACCTTTGGATGAGACATACTCGTCTCTACCTCCATCTCTTTGCTGAAACCTTGTTCTTTGGCAAGGAATTTTTCCCGCAGATGGGGCGACGGCTCAAATGTTGATCGCTTGGCTCTTGTCCCTTCTTTATCATTAACGAATACATTTCATTATGAGGGGGGTTGCACCCCCCCTCTTGATTCATTGCCAGAGATCAGACGCTTCGGCTGAGTGGTAGTCTGCAAGTCAAGGTATGACAACTCCGTTTGCAGAAGTTGGGATTAGCCGCATGTAGAGCGGAAGCTAGGGTTTTCTCAACTCTCCTATTATACTTTAATGTTCCATGTAAATTATTATCTTGATCTGACTTGTCTTCTAAGGTTATTTCCTAACCTTCTAGGGTTTCTCTTGCTTCCCAGAATATTCTAGACTCGTTAAATGTTACATGTAGAGGTTACTACCTCCAACAACTACCATAATATCAACACTCCCTCCTAGCTAGGGAGGTATTAAAGGAAATAGTATTGAGCACAAACAGAACATTCAATCATTAGCATCATTATTACCACACAGGATATCTCATGATCACGTAGATCAACTTACGAGCAACATTACCACTATCAGTACCATATGATAACATCAACTGCATCATCTCTCGAGGCCATACTCCATCTGAGTAATCAGGCATGATGTTGAGTAAGTCACTCACTAAACATAATGATACAAGAACCATTCTTCTAATCCATACATACGTCCTAGAAGAATAGTTGTCCCAACAGATGTTGAAATCCCTGCAATGGGATACAAGGATCATTCTTCTAATCTAGACCTACGTCCTAGAAGAATGTCACTCCTCCGAGATGTTAAAAGCCACACAATGGTCTATAGAGACCATTCCTATGGGAATGTTAGTCGCAGACTATTTTCTAATCGGGTCATATGTACCATAGAGATTAATCTCTACCCATATGCCTTAGAAAATATCGATCCTGTATCAACCACCCTAATCGAGACGTCTTGTCCTTAGGAGGCAGACTACTCAACCTAATCAGTCCAATAATTGTGCCTCAAGAAAAATACCAATCCATGATACGTCAGAAATCTGTCAACCTGGACCATTCTCCATAGGGAGAATGTTTTTCCACCAACAATATGACTATCCATCTAGTTGGAAATCATCTCTAGGAGTAGTGGTAGTCTCCATGGAAATTAGATAGTAGCATACAACTTCTACAATTCCATCCAATAGAACACAACTGTGTCTATTCATAGTAGTATATGACTACTATCTAGTCGTACACAACCACTCCTAGTAGCACACGACTACTAGCCAGTGACACATAGTCACTACAAGTGGAACTCATCCACCACAATAGCATACAACTATTGTCCATAGACAAACAGTCTCCACAACAATCATATCATCTAATATCAACCTGCATCAACAATGTCATGATATAAACTCAGTCATCTGGTCCATTCTTCCACTCACATCTGTGAGATCTAGAACAACATCTTCCCTTAGAATGTTAAACATTAGCCATGGGTTGTCTGGACTATTCTTCCCAATCATAGAAGAATAAATGTCCTTGATTGTTGAACTTGGACCATTCAACCTAACTAGGCCATTCTTTTGGCACGATTCATAGTGAAACCTGAAGAATGAGTTTTCCCTAGGGGATGATTGTTCATGATTGTTGAACCTGGACCATTCAACCTAACTGGGCCATTCTTCTAGCACAATTCACAATGCAACCTGGAGAGAATGAGTCTTCCCTAAGGAATGACTATCCAGACCATTTCCTATGGAAATGATTGTCCTGCACCAAACTCCTACATCAGACCATTCTTAGAAATTGCTCAAAGTTGTGAACTTCTAAATAATGACTGCCCGGAGAGGCAGACCATTCTGCTTGACCACTTCTTAGAGTGACTGCCAAGGAGAATGATTATCCTATACCATTCCCCCACACTGGCCATAAGGGGAATTGTTTTCTATGGTACATTAGCAATTTGTCAGACCATGATTGTTCACTCTAGACCATTGTCCGAACTAGAAAATGATTGTCCATAAAAAAATCTTGGACCACTCTTCGGACAACAAAGTGACTTCCCAACCTGGACCATTTTCCAAACTGGAAAATGACTGTTTATATATCAATAACATATCAGTGCTCCCTCCCAACCTAGGGAGTAATCACTTCCTTTTCCAATAAGGAATTCATCTCCACGAGTCTCAACTTGTCCTTTAAGTATGCAAATTGTTCATCTTGTACAGAGGGTTTACCAAAAATATTTGCTATCTGCTCATCAGTGGAGATATAGTACTTGATCTCAATGTGCTTCGACCTATCATGGAACAACAGGTTCTTTGAAAGCTTCACACAACTCTGGTTATCACAATATATCATGGTTGAATCCAACACCTGATCAAACAGTATAGAAACCATCTTACAGAGCTACACTTATTTCGTACAAGCATCACAAGCTACAATATACTCTGCTTCTGCAGTGTTGAGTGAAACAGACCTATGTTTCTTGCTAGACCATGATATCGTGGCAAAGCTCAAACTGAAACATATCCATAAAGCATTTCTTTTGTTATCTGTGTAGAAATTTAATGACAAAATCAGCATGCACAAATTTTGTCATACACTTAGAAACCTAGAGATAACTGTCATCTATAAACTCTGAAATGTATAAGCCCACATTCAGAAAATATTATGAGCATAAATACACATTGCCAAGAACTTTTGCAGTGGAATAAACACAATGAACAACACTTACACATCCATGCAATACTCATAAATTCATGCAACGAGCCAGGGAATACCCCAATGTGGGGAAACCCAAAGAGAGAGAGAGAGATTTATTAGCTTCAGGAAAGTTATATCAGCAACAACATACAATTTCCAGTAAGGGAAAAACTCACATACAACACCCAAAACAGTCCCCAATTTTTTGCCTAGAGAATTGTGCCAAAACTGTACTATTGTACAAGCTCCCTTGACTATACACCACCTCGAAATACATGCCCACAGTCAGTTGTACGGAAAAAAATGTATGACCTTTAGCAACAAGAAGCACTTCAATCAGCCTCAAATTTTTGTGCCCACAAACAGCCTCGAAAACTGTTCCTTCTACCTTGTTGTACGGATCCATACAGTAGGGCCTCCAACAACAACAATAAAACTCTACAACTTCACATAGAAAATCACCTTGGGAAATGTTCCCAATCTCCCTTGGGAAATGCACCCAAGCTTGTTTCCCTTTCCTCTCCTCCTTAAAGCACTCTCAGAAATCTCTCAATCTCTTCTTCTCATTGTGTCTTGCAAACTACCCAATACATTATCTTATAATTCGAAAATGATCTTTCACCTTCCAAGTGTCTTTTCACCTTCCCCATCCCTAAATATAAAGACCAAGATCTTGTTAATGTTTAAGCCATTATTATAGTTCTTTTCATTTCAATAGATAACAATAGCATAACACAAGATCACTGAGAAATACACAATCACAAGAGACACAACATTTATCCTCAGAAACCCTCTAGGGGAAGAAAACCTAACAAAACTTCCTTATTATAGATAGCCAATACAATGCCAAGAGATAACTCAAGCTAATACAGAAGATCCTCTCCCAAATATGCGCCACTCTCTCTCTCTTCTCCAACTGCAATTCTGAAACTTGTCTCTTAATGAGCAAGTGAGGTGTGTGTCTAAGTGAGGCGCTAACCTCCTTATTTATACAAATCTAGCATGTGTGAAGTGTCTCTTCACTGAAAGGGCTGACTTCTCAAACTGAGTGGTTATAACCACCTTTATTATATTTTGGGGCCTCTTAAATATATTATGGGGTGGACTTCTTCTTTTGCCTATTACAATTACATTATGACCAATCCGCCAAAGGGGATTTGGTCCTTTTACAATAGCCGACATGATCAATCCACAATGGGGATTGATCCAATGAATAATATATCAAATAATAATAAGAATACATTTTGCAGTTACATTATTTCAACACTCTCCCTTAACAAGAAGGGTGTTCTTCAACAGCATCAGACGAGAGAGAGAGGACAACATCATCAATAGCATCAAGTGGGTGAAAGGATAGCATCATCAATATCATCTTGAACACTGACTGGCGTATCTACAAATCATCGGAAGTTTTCTTCATCGACAACATCACCACTCTCAAAGGAATGCAATCATCATCTGCATCAATATGTATTAGTATAAAAATGATACATCATCATCATCATAGCACGAGCATGGATCATCATAATACATGAATGGCTTTACGTCATAGTTGTTAAGCTGGAAGATCAGTACTCGTCTTGCTTTACGTCACAGCAATCAAGCTGGAAGCAAGATACTAGACTGGCTTTACGTCACATCTTCTCAAGATGGAAGCACAGTACTAGTCTCATCTCAACGTCTTGATTTACGTAATAGAACTTAAGCTGGAAGCAAGATACTAGACTGGCTTTACGTCATAGCTGTCAAGCTGAAATCACAGTACTAGTCTCATCACATCATCTTGCTTTACGTCACAACCATCAGGATGGAAGCAAGATACTAGATTGGCTTTACGTCATAGCTGTCAAGTTGAAAGCACAGTACTAGTCTCATCTCATAGTCTTACTTTACGTCGCAGCAATAAAGTTGGAAGCAAGATACTCATCCTGCTTTACATCATAGCAATCAAGCTGGAAGAAGTATACTAGACTGGATTTACGTCGCAGTTGTCAAGCCGGAAGCACGGTTCTAGTCTCATCACATCGTCTTTCTTTACGTCACAACAATAAGCTGAAAGCAAGAGATGTCTTATCACAACAACTACTCCCCCTTTCGAGGAAGGTCCTTTCGAACTATGCCAAGCTTATCTCGAAAGTGATCAAACTCTACATGAGATAGAGGCTTGGTCAACACATCAGCAACCTGTTCATCCGTGCTAACGTGCTGAAGCTTTAAGGCTCCTCTCTGCACCATGTCATGGATGTAATGATAACGAATCTCTATGTGCTTTGACTTATCATGAAATACAGGATTCTCTGTCATCTTTATGCAGCTCTGGTTGTCACATAGGATCATGGTTGCTTCCATATCTAGGTCAAATAGGCCGGTCAACAACTTTTGAAGCCATATAGCTTCACAGCTGGCAGAACATGTAGCAATGTATTCGCCTTCCACTGTGCTAAGAGCAATGTTGGATTGCTTCCTACTCTGCCACGAGATCATGGTTGATCCCAAACTGAAACAACATTTTGAAATGCTTTTCCTGTCAGAAACACTTCCTACCCAATCTGTATCAGTATATCCACTCAATGTGAAATCATGATCTCCATTATAGCTGAGACCACAATCTATTGTACCCTTAAGGTACCTCATCACATGTTTTGCAGCCACTAGGTGAACATGTCTAGGTTATACTAGAAACTGACTCAAGGTGTTCATGAAAAAACAAATGTTTGGTTTGGTGTTTGTCAGGTACATCAGCGATCCAATAATCTGTCTATACAACATGGCATCAATCAATTCTGACAAAGTGTCAACCAACAGCTTCAGCTTCGCTTCCATGGGTGTATTCATGGACTTGCATTCCAACATGTCGAATCTCTTCAGGATTTCGACTGCATACTCCCCTTGGTTAAGGAAGATCCTCTCTGGACTCTTCCATACCTCAAGACCTAAGAAATAATGCATCTCCTTGGCTTGATCATCATCTCTTGCTAGTAGCGCTTCACGGTTAGCTACTCTTGTTTCTTCTTGGATGCATTCTTCCCATATACTATCAAACTTCAGTTTCTCCGTTCTGTCACATATTGTTTGGATGAATGCATCAAAATTTCTTGTGAGACCATTTAGGGTCATCATTATGAGTTCGATTTTGTCTATGGTATCTCCAATCGCTTCTAATTGTTCTTTGAATTCTGAGATTCTGGAGAAATATTCCTGAATTGTTTCTCCTTTCTGCATCCTTGTATTATTTAGTTGAGTTCTTAGATTCATCTTCTGGTTTATGTTATTTCCTTCATATAGTCTGGTCAAGGCATCAAACATTTATTTCGGAGTCTTCTTAGATGACATGTAAGGAATCAAGTGGTCCTTGATTGAATCTGCAATGATTCTTTTGGCCCTGATTGTGTCCTTTTGATGCTTGGCTTTTTCTGCAGCATCGTCGGGTTCCAAAATTTCTCTTTTCACAAATTTTGCTAGGTCATTCTCTTCAAGAATGAGTCCAATCCTATACTTCCAGGCACAAAAGTTTTCCACAGCTTCCAGCTTGTCAACAAGCTTAGTGCTTGCAGACATCTTTTACTTGGAGCTAGGAAAATGACCGAAAAATGAAAATGCTCAAAATCAAATTATGAACTTACCAGTAGGTGCGCTTGGCTGAGGCGAGTAGCCTGGTGTGTTTGGATCTGAGAAAATCCAACTTTTTCTTCTCCAAACTTGATCTGCGGATTTCTGGACTAGTGCTTCTGGTTTTCTGGTACCTCTGGTACTCTCGTACTTCTGGTACTTCTAGTACACTAGTTTTTTGGTACTTCTGGTACTTTGTGAAACTAGGGTTTCACTTTTTGGGAGATCTAGCCACTGAAAAGGTGTATTGAGAGTGTCAAAGTAATCATTGGGGGAGGGCGCACTTTTCTAGGTGGTTTTAGGGTTGAAAAGTTTCACCATCAAAAAGACCTAATTTGCATGTACAACAATAGTGACGTTTTTCACTCTTGTGAAAGATGCTTTCTTCAACTTGGCTCTGATACCATGTCAATGTTTAAGCCATTATTATAGTTCTTTTCATTTCAATAGATAACAATAGCATAACACAAGATCACTAAGAAATACACAATCACAAGAGACACAACATTTATCCTGGGAAACCCT
>JZKD02S0404406.1:193172-231230 GCA_000966675.3 Picea glauca | reverse complement strand
CCGGAGTTAAGCACGAGGTCGCGTGAAGTTGGTTGAAGGGATATCCCCCGGATACTCGCCTAGCGTCAGAGATATTTCTGTGGATTTATTCGTATTTGGGGATCTTGCTAGTGCCTATACCTCCTTGAGAGGCGGTACTTTCAAGGTTTCGGGCTTTGCTACCCTGCCCATATGGTGATCCGGACTTACAACTGTTCGCCTGTGCATCGGCTATACAATGGTTTATTAGTTGCTTGACTTAGGTATCTCATAGGTTACTTGCAGGGGTTATTCTGCAGGTACCCTGGGTCAGATAGGGGTCGGACAGCACATGGCCTTTATGGAGGATTACCTCTCCGGGGGGCTCTGACCGACTGGTTGTTAAGCCCACGAGGGCCCCTATAACTGATTCTGTTACCTCTGATCTTTAGCAGGGAGTCTCAAGTCCCTCTTGGACGAGACATACCTTCTTTAGGGAGGGAGGCCACTCAGCCACTTTAGCCCGTTTGCATGCATATTGACCGTTTGACTTTTGGTGTGCTCTTTTCTTACTAGTTAGCCTTAGGATATATTTTTTATCTTTAGAGTCTTAAGTCATCGTGGAGTCGGACCAGCCGCCATGTCGGTCCCGTCGCTTGTTACAGTTACCACCGGATTTCGTGTCCTTGCCTTTTAAATGCCGTAGAGTCATTACACGTGGTACATACACATCCATCGCTCAGACTTGTGATTTTACAAGGATGAGTACTGAACCTAGTCTTCAGAATTATGGGAGCTCGTCGATTCCCATACCCACTGTAGTTAATGACACCCTTTCGACTCCTGTTACCTCCATGGTTGTAGTACCAGAGGCACTTATCATTACTATGGCCCGCTATAGTTAATGCTCATGCTACCGCCTCGAACCCCTTTGGGTCTCTTGGCCACTCACTGGGCTACAATGTTTAGTCCATCCCTATGGCTTCTAGTCCATTTTCTTACGGTATGCCTAATTTCACCTCCATCCCATTGGCCCTAATGCTAGCATTGGGCTTGGGGGAAACACGCCTCCATACAGTCCTTTTTCAGGTGGATGTCAAATCCCTTAAATGACTCCTAATATCGGAGGTATGCCTGCTTTTAACCCTGGGTCCAATCCACCTACTTCTGGATGGAATAGTCAACCTGGCGGACAAGTTTCGACTCAAGTTCCATCCTACAATCCTACCTCCTCAACGTAAATTCTGACCAATACATTTGGCATGCCAAATCCGCCTCTATCCTCTTGTTTACAACCTGGTGGAGGTTAGTTTCACGCTTTGGGCAACCCCCAACCTGGATCTAATCCGACTGGGGGCAGTTTCTATAACCCTCAACAGAACATTCCAGCTGGAATGATGCCCAACCCACCTTATATGAAACAACATGGAGGAGGGCCTTATAATGCCGAACAGGGCCACGGTGTTTACCAGAACCCTGGATGGCCTTCGAATTCACAAGCGCAATCTTTCTCGGGAGGTTGGGGCCAGATGTCACAACCCCGTCTCCCTTTTTTGGCCATGCTTAATCTGCCAGATTTCTTTAAGTTAATGAATGACCCTGTGAGTCACGATCCTACATGGCCCCCGGTCCCCACCAAACTTAAGACATCCCATAGTTTGAGGGTAAGAATGGAGAGGACCCTGGTGATCACGCCACTACATTTCACCTTTGATGCTCATCAAATTCTCTTAATGACGATTCTATTCGTTTGAGATTGTTTCAACGCACCCTTATCGGAGTTGCTGCGAAATGGTATATAGAGCTACCAAGGGGGGCATATGGGACTTTTAGTCAGTTGGTGATGGTTTTTCTTAACCACTTCCAATTGCCCATTCGTTATGATGCTGGTTTAGAGTTGTTGTCTACTTTATGCCAGGATACCGCCACTCATATCTCGGACTATATCCAAGAGTGGCGTAGATGGAAGAGGTTGATTAAGACTCCTATACCCCCTGACCTTTCTTTTAGAATAGTTTCTTATGTCCTTACACGCTCCTATCTCAAAGGACATTGCTACTTCTGGGGTTACCACTGAGGAAGAAGCTATCTTTAGAGCCCAACAGTTAGATTTGATATATGCTCAGTCTGGGATGTTATACCATCTTCTTCCTGAAGCACCATGGTCTACTTACGACCCTAGACAAAAGCCCAGACCTCATGCCGATGACATTGTAGGTTCTGCCAATGTAAAGTCCGCAGACTTGGTGACGAACTAGTTAAAAGAGTTGTCTTTAAGCCCTGTAGGAGGACCAGCCTCGTCTGTGTCTTCCAATCCCACTCAGTGGGTGGATGTACATTCAGTGCAATCGTCGACCAACCCGAATGGTAGCCAGCCACCAGGAGGGAATAAGAAAAAAGGACGTAATAACCGTAAGGGTGGGAAAAATGGTAATAAATCCAAGGACAATAATGAGAAGATGGGTAATAGTGTTGGAGAGGGAAAACGAGAAAAACGTAAGGCAAAGTTTCTCTGTAAGCTTTGCACAGATGATCACCTTACACATTTGTGCTCCAAACTTGCAGAAGCTGCGAGGCTTTTAGCTGAATCGCCCGCCATACTGGCGAATCCATTCCCACATAATCAATGCTTAGCCTCAAGCTCTTCAAACGTCGGAAATGCGGCTGGTGGAGGTCAAAACCAGTAGTCCCAAGATGACGACCGTTTATGTATCAATATGGTCGATACAAAAATTGATGTAGCCACTCGATCTCGAGACTATAGTTCTAAACAAACTATTCCTAGTCTAGAATTTCCTCCTCCCCCGAAGACGACTTTACAGATTGAGAAACTAGAGCCACAACTTCGTATTCTGAAAGGAGTACTCAAGCACTCTACCCATAATCCAAATGCTAGAGCCGCCCATAATTACTCTATTGTTGAGGACTTGGGCCAAACCCCTTGTGCTATGTCGGCTTTGGAGGTACTCTAAACAGATGTGTCCTTCATAGAGGAATGCCTTACTCTCTGCTCTAGGAGCTCTAGAACCCAATGGCTCAATGCTTATTAAGTTTGATGTCACAGATGTTAAGCCTCGCTTTCATTACCATGTGGCTTTCCAAATCCATGTGGAGTATTCAAAGTATACCATCAAACGTGTGGTTGTTGATGAAGGCGCTGCTACGTGTGTGATGCCCTTGGTTTGTTGGAAAGCTCTCGGTTCTCCGACCGTTTCCAAGTCATCGAACATGTTGACTGCTTTCAACGGTCATTCTTTCCGCCCTCATGGTATTCTCCCTGCCTTTCCGGTCCAGTTAGGTGGGAAGACGGTAGAGGTGGAAGTAGAGGTAGTGGATGCGCCTCTTGATTATAACCTGTTACTAGGCCGCAATTGGATTTATGCTATGATCGCCATCGTATCATTCTTTTTCTGCACTCTTTGTTTTCCTCATGAAGGGAATACTGTGACGATCGACTAGTTATCATTTCCATACTCTAGTCTTAATGCATCTCTTGGACAGTCGATCCCTGTGATCGACAATTCTCAACCTGCAACCGAGAATGTCGGTGTTGGAATGTATTCTTTCCTTATGGGTACTTTCGACTTCTCGACATCGAATCATCAAGTTTACATCATGTCTAGTAGGCCTATCTTGACCGGGAGGTCCATTCCTTTTTGTTTTATTTTGATGATCCATGGACCCTACCTTTGCCGACTTTGTTTTGCGAAGCACAGTCGCATGCTGGGATGGCCATGCCACTATTGACAACATAGATTGCATATCAAGTTGTTATAGACTCTTTCGCTGATCCCGATCCTGTTCCTTCGTCGACGGACGAGGAGGATCTCGTGTCTAGGCCCGTGTGGGCCACCTCATTGTCTTGTTCACATGATTGCCTCAAGGAGACTTTGCCTTCAGACGAAGCCATCATCGAAGTCATGAAAGGTTCTGATAAACCTTGGGATGATATGCATCACCGTTATTATTTCCTCCCAGAGCTTGAAAGTATCGAACAAGATGATTTTCGATCCACTTTGAGTGAGGTAGTCGGTCACACCGTAGTTCCTATGGAAATGACTATCATGCACCCACCTCCTACATCGGAACATTCTTCGAAACTGCTCACAGATGTGAACTTCGAAAGAATGACTGCCTGGAGAGGCGAACCATTCTTCTTGACCACTTCTCAAAGTGACTGCCAAGGAGAATTATTGTCCTAGACTATTTCCCCACACTAGCCACAAGGGGAATTGTTGTCTATGGTACATCAACAATTTGTCAGACCATGACTGTTCGCTCTAGACCATTGTCCGAACTGGAAAATGATTGTCTATATATCAATAACATATTAGTGCTCCCTCCCAACCCGGGGAGTAATCACTTCCTTTTCCAATAAGAAAGTCATCTCCACGAGTCTCAACTTGTCCTTTAAGCACACAAACTTTTCATCTTGGACATAGGCTTTACCAAAAATATCTGCTATCTTCTCATCATTGGAGATATAGTACTTGATCTCAATGTGCTTCAACCTTTCATGGAACAACGAGTTCTTTGAGAGCTTCACACAACTCTGATTATCACAATATATCATGGTCGAATCCAATACTTGATCAAACAGTCCAAAAACCAGCTTACAGAGCTACACTGATTTCGTACAAACATCACACGCTGCAATATACTCTGCTTATACAAACAGACCTGTGTTTCCTGCTAGACCATGATATCTTGGAAAATCTCAAACTGAAACATATCCATGAAGCACTTCTTCTGTTATCTATGTAGAAATTTAATGACAAAATCAACATGCACAAATTTTGTCATACACTTAGCAACCTAGAGATAATTGTCATCTATGAAACCCACATTCAAAAAATATTATGAGCAGAAATATACATTGCCAAGCACTTTTGTAGTGGAATAAACACAATGAACAACACTTACACATCCATGCAATACTCAGAAATTTAGGCAATCGGTCAGGGAAACCTAAAGAGAGAGATTTATTAGCTTCAAGAAAGTTATATCAGCAACAACATACAATTTCCAACAAGGTAAAAACTCACTTACAACACCCAAAATAGTCTCCAATTTTTTGCCTAGAGAATTGTGCCAAAACTGTACTATTGTACAAGCTCCCTTGACTGTACACCACCTCAAAATATGTGCCCACAGTGAGATGTACAGACATAATTGTATGGCCTCTTCAGCAGTAAGAAGCACTTTAATCAACCTCGAATTTCGTGCCCACAAACAACCTCGAAAACCGTCCCCTCTTCCTTGTTGTACAGACTGTACGGATCTGTACAGTATGGTCTCCAACAACAACAATAAAACTCAACAACTTCAAGTACAATTTCACTTTATAACATACGTGCACTTTATGAAATAAAGTCACTTTAATACTAGAAGGTACACTTTATTAAAAAATCACTTACATAAAAGAACCACATTATTACAACTTTATAAAAACCCATTACAATGTCAAGTGTAGTAGTGCAAATATAAGGCTACTTCCGCATACAAGACAAAACATGTGGAGTACCTCCCGATCTATACAAGATAACACTCCCTCTTAGCGAGGGATGTACTCGCTACCATCACCATCATTCGATCCCATCACACTGTTCGTAGTAGGAGCTCCCTCTGAACCTGAAGCCATCCCCAACACCTGCACATAACTCGAACTAGAAGATCTTCTCCCGACAACCACTTTGAACCTTGAGCTCCTAGGAGAATCCACTCCACCATGAGCATCAATTCGATGACACTAACTAAGCCTCATGTCGGTGCTCATAAGAGACTCCCTCTCTTCTCTTGGAATGAAAGACTGAATCCTTGGGACTACCACAGTCTCAGGAGCCTCTTGCTCCTCATCCGACGTTGAATCATATCCTGAAGGTTGTCCTCGCAACATGTACAACCTGTCCACCCGATCATCAATCAGTTGTGGTTCAACCGAGTCCACTCCCTCCCTGTAGATAAATGCATGTCCCCTCCTGTTCCTTCTTCTTCTTCTTCTTTTTCCTCTCAGGACACTGAGAAGCAAGGTGCCTCAACTGGTTACAACATGAAAATTTGACTTTACTCAAGTCCCTGTCAGAATTTACTCAACTCCATTTGTCTTCTGTCCACTATCCTGAGTGAAATCGTCTCACAATTTGCTCCAATCTAGAAGATGCTCACGACCCACCATGAAGACTTCTCATTCCTTGGTGAAGCCTTTCAAGGCTAACCTCACCAACTTTGAATATGATATGACCTCTCAAACTGCAACCAACTCATCTTTCACTTGAGCTACCCAAGTAAAATAAAAAGAAACACTCTCCTCTTACCCATCTTGGTATCATGCAGTTTATCTTTCAAGGCCATATTCTGATCATGCAGTTTACCCTTCAACTTGGAGCAACACACCTGGCATTGAAACCTTGCTGGCATTGACTCAAACACTTACCACTACTTTATCTTTATTGGTTAAGTAAACAACATAAGGGCACAACAACCTGCTTATATTCGCTAGAGCTCTTCTTCGTCGTTGTTGAAGGGCTCAACAACAACCCCGCACTAACCTATTGTGTCAGAGCTTCATACTTTTAAAACACCTCTACCTCACCAATGAATGAATTGTTTCCGGGCCTCATACTCGCAAAGGAAGAAAGGAGCCTTTAAAGAGAGGGGACTTTTCTCATAAACAACCTGCTTATATTCGTTGGAGCTCTTCTTCGTCGTTGTCGGAGGGCTCAACAACAACCCCGCACTAACCTATTATGTCAGAGCTTCACACTTTTAAAACACCTCTACCTCGCCAATGAATGAATTGTTTCCGAGCCTCATACTCGCAAAGGAAGAAAGGAGCCTTTAAAGAGAGGGGACTTTTCTCATAAACTTGGAGAATGGGTGGAGAAGGAGTTAGGGGAATGATGATAGTTGCTATCTACCATTTATCACACTGGGGAATGTTTCGTTCCCTCTGGCCTCTTCGATAGATATGGCTATCAACATCATAGGTTCAATGGAGGATCCTCCTCTATTAATGTATGGGCACAAACCTATATCAGTGGCTATCAACAATAACCATGGGCCCGTGCCATCCCCCCACCCATGCTATGCCAACCCTACTGTGTAGTAGTATTGAGATGTATATCTTTCGATCTGGAGATGTTCGTCAATCTAAATATGTGTAGAGACAAGATTTAGTCTTTGCCATAGTTCCGTGGGAGTAAGGCCCTATGGACTTCCGGTAGTCTTTCCATGCCCCCTAAGGTCTTACTTAATAGCGAAAGCAACCATAATAAGGTAGGTCACTTGCCTTATTAACTGAAGCTAGTCCAGTTATAGGGAACTAACTCTACTAAATGAGATTGAATCCACTGGATATCCTTAGCAACATAATTTGAACTAAGGAAGGGGACTTATTCATAGCAGCGACAGATAGTTGACATAGGCCTTATTCATAGAGAGATAGTTGAGGTATAGGAGATAGTTTGCTTACCTAGATTTTCACCTAATAAGAGAAGGTACCACTCTAACTAAAACTCTACTAAATGAGATTGAATCCACTGGATATCCTTAGCAACATAATTTGAACTAAGGAAGGGGACTTATTCATAGTAGCAGCAGAAAGTGGACATAGGCCTTATTCATAGAGAGATAGTTGAGGTATAGGAGATAGTTTGCTTACCTAGATTTTCACCTAATAAGAGAAGGTACCACTCTAACTAGTCATATGGATTTATCTGGTTCTGCACTATGACAAGAGAGAAAGGCATGTTTTACAATAGTGCCAAAGCTAATTTCTCGGGGTTTTGTTAGTTGCAATAAAAAGAGAAACTAGCTTTTGAACCACAACAAATGAGCCAATTGTGTAAGAGAAGAAGCTGAGTGGAAGAACCAGAGTTTAGTTGGAACAAAATCTCACTCGCCATATCTACGTGAGACTCGCATATTTGCGTTTCACTTTTCCATTTTACATTGTTCATTATCTCTCTTCATTGTGCTTTGCAATCCCCTTATGGAAGTTGGACCTTAGTGACATTAATGTTGTTTGGCTTTATCTGCAAGTATGGAACATTTTTTTTCTAAAACAACCAACTTCTCTTCTTTCTTTGCAAGCATCAATTAATTGTTTTCACACAACAACTTCTCCACTACACGGTTGTTTACCATTGGACATCTCCACTTGGGTGGGATAGCTGCTGCACTATGCTAATCGGCTTGACTTGGATGCTTACTTGAGTTGGGCTACCATCGGATGAACCAGACTGAATACTCTCCTCATTGCCTAGAAGCTCTTGTCAGTTGATATGATACTCGCATATATACATTTCACTTTTCATTTCAAGAGGTAGGTGCTATTTAAACACCCTTTCACAGGAGGTGGTGGTTGTCACTGCTTTTATTTCCACCCTGACCAGGAGGTGTTACAAAAGGAACCAGGATAGATACGTCTTCCAGCGTAATGGCAACACTAGAGATGAACCTGACAAAAACACAATGAGTTCTTCCGGTTGGTCCCACCCATATAGTCTAGTTGCATTAGTATTCTTGGCCTTTGCTGAGCTAAGCCTGACTCTAACGACTTATCTCTCTTGAGTTTGTCCATATTTGAAAATGTGTTAGTTGCCATTAGTGAGGCACTTTGGGTCTCCACCGGTAGCCTTCTGGTTGTGTTGATGCCGCTGGCTTTTGGATGTTAACCAATGCGAAGAAAGTGTCTAAAGTGCTAGTACCATCGGAAGTCCATCTAGTTTTCAATGCACTTGCACTACTCTTAGACTCTTAGCTGTAGAGAAACTATAGTTCAACAAATTAGTGCAACTTGTAGTTCAACTAATCATTCTGTATGCTGCTGTAGTGCACACTCTGGAAAGAGAAGAAGAAATAGGCCAGTCTCCCTCAAGAAAGTCAGCTCCATCAAGAAAGTATAGAAAGTAGTCAAAGCCATATCGTCCTATGTGTCCTAGTCCTATTGCTATGTTTTTTCTCAATTGTCCCTCCCGAGGGGGTTGGGGGGTATAACGTTCTAAATGAAATAAACAAATAAAGGCGAGTCTTCAAAGCACCTCATATCCAAAGAAATGTCAATCTTCAGTAATAAGAAAATCATTTCAGTGCCCTAATGAGGAATTCCTGGGACCATCTAAAGATGCTATTTTATTAGGCGAAAATAACGAATGATACTGTTTTCTATAACTGTAGAGCCAAGCCAATCCAAGTAACCAATGCAATCCCAAGCGAGTATCCAAGCCGAGCAGCCAAACTGAGTAGCCAAACCGTGCATTCCAGCCCACCGAGGTCAGAACATTATTCCCAAGGCTCTGTACCAGAGCTTATCCCACCTAGCCTATTGTTTTCTTTCTTACCCCAACCCATCCAAGTGTTGAGCACTCAAGAAATGGTCGCAATTCAATGGATGTCGGGTTTCAATTACAAGCTTTGAGCCCCAGGATAGTGGAGGTAGGTGTCACTTCCCACAGAGCTAATACCGGAGGAAAATGTCAGCTGCCGCATAGCTACCGGGGGGAATAGATCGCATAGATCATACATGGGAACACATAATCGACGTAGATGCCGAGAGCCCAAAGTTTATGCTGTCGATTGCTTCTTGTTAGTTTGTGAATCGATGCACGATCAATCTTACTTACGATTCACTTGTCTTGAAAAGTTGATTAGCCTATTATTGTATAATAACATATATAATGCAAGCGAAACAAATGAACCTTCCATCTTACAAGAAAGGCGTTCCCAACTACTACTTAAACATCTTACAGGAGAGACATTTATTAATTATATTCTATACACTTACGAGGATTCTGGGGAGACAAGTTACAAATGATGAGTATCCTGGGGAGCTGAGGTAATTGATGAATTTAGATTCTCAAAACTTAAGAGAGGAGGATTCCGGGGAGACAAGTTAACAACTGATGTGTATTCCGGGAGAGCGAGTTCACAATGATGAGTCCGGGGAGAGCAAGTTACCATTGAATCATATCCCAGGAGAGCGACGAGTTCCGACTGACCCATCTCACGCCCCACATCACGTCATAGCTTTAAGTTCCACCCCCCTGCATCGCGCCTCCATTATGATGATCGCTACCACTTGCTTGATGAGGAAGGATCACTACTACTCGATACCTGACCGAATGAGTAACGCTACTGATGAGAACTCACTTATGTTTACAAAATCAGAGCTTCCTACTGCAACTTACAACGATTGGTTTGAAGGAATGATGAATCCACATTGCTTACGATGCACCTCGAGAGAGGATAGGATCATGCAACAGGCAGAAACACACATTGTGAGCTGTCGCTAGTCGATAAAGGAGACCCCCGGAAGGAAGATGCATAAGGAAAATGCACATGCAGGCCGAGAATCGTGCAATTGAGCAACACATATAAGAGAAAGAGAAGCAAGCACTTGTAGGGAGGTTCCATTGAGGAAAAAAGGATACCCCCAGGATGATGTCGTTGATCTTACTCAATGATGGAGGGAGGTGAGATAAGAAAGGTGCGAGAACGAAGGTGTGAGAACATAGGTGCAAGATGATATAGAGGTTCGAGATAAGGGTTGTACTCAATGGCCGGTATGAGATCCAAGTATTTATACCCAGATGGTGAAGGCAGCGAGGTAGGTGCCAATTCCTGCATAGTTGATACTGGGGGACAAAGAAAGAAAGACCCTATCAATCATACGCGATATAGGAAAAAGCCCCATCGATCCAACGAGAACGATATTGGATTATGTTACCATTTGAACAACAACAACAGATGACATTGGAGCCATGCTTGGTTACATATGACCTTATTGATTTAGCCATCTTTACAACAGACGAGATTGATTTATTTAGTTCAACCAATCAATAAAGATCTAAATCATCTACTGATGCTGCTGGACGGAAGGTGCAACCAGAGGGGATAGCTTTAGTGTAAGCTCCATATGGAATGGCCATTGAGTTCAAGCCTTAAGCCAAAAGAATTCAAGCCAAGTTAAATGAAAGTCCCCATTCTTTTCATTCAATTTGTCCCCTTAAGACCAACCGACAGGGGGATTCTATTTCAAAAAGATTGTATGGTAACTCTATCTCTATCTCTCTTGAACAGAAGACAGGACTCCCTCGTATTTTTTTTTAGTGTGTACTGGCACTGAAAGCTGGAATGATTACAAAGAAGAGAGAACTGGCCTGTGTTGTATGTAGTTTCCCCGCATCAACGACCATACATAATAACTCTGAGCTCCTGGTCTGTTGTTAACTTGAGGTCTCTCTCTCCTCCATTCTTTCTCCTCCATTCTTTTCTCTTGCTGATGGAGGAGGGGGGAAAGTATTAGACTGCCAATCATACATGTACGTGGAATACCACCAACTATGCTTCGCTTTGCTACGCTTCAACCTATCTCAAACTAGGGAATATTTCCCCATATTCAATTTATTAATTGTAATAAGGGAACTTACACTCACTCCCCTACGTGTTTTCAAGCTAGAGAGAAATACTCCCCTTACGGGTGTTGTTACATTGAAGGAATAGGAATTTCATTTCCATAATATCATTCAAGAACTAAGACCTATACCCTGTAAGACCTTATGGAAGTCCATATGGGGCTAGTACCTTCTTATGGCTTTCACTCTCTCTTTGAATTAGTAGAGCATTCTCTCTCATATTTGTATGACCTCTCCCAGGGAATTCTGATGGGTTAACTACAACCTTACATACTAGCTCTCCTAATGTATATTCTCCTTAAGTCACCAACATGGCTCCAATATGTCTGTATTTGGGTTGAAACGATGGGAAACCTCTCTGATCCTTCTTCCTCTCAGAGGATGATAACCTCAAATGGACAAGTTTCATATACCTGGACAATCCGACAATTCGATAAAGGTCTTGACTACACGATATAGGCTTGGACATGGAGGTATGGAACCTGAGGTTTGGACATATACCTGGAACAACAACAAACCTAGAGGCAACTGAGCTGTATGTGTGCCCAATGTATTTGCCATGTACTCATGCTGGAAGTTGTTACTGATGGATGGATCTTCCACGAACTCATGAAAGTAACCAACTACCCCGTGGACTAATGTTGTTGATTGAATCCATAATGTCCTCATGTTGTTGTAATGTGTAAGCCTCACATATTCCTCCACGGACTCATCACTAACTGCTAACTCACGATCGACCTAACTCACCTCACCTGATAGTGCTGCCCCTATGTGGTAGTGGAACCTTATCTTCTATCGGTAGTAGAACCTCATCAACAATATCGCTCCATCCTCCTATTGGAGAACTCTCCTTCCAACCTCATGGGGAAGAAGTAGGCTATCCAACCAACACCTAGGAAAAGCTCATTAAATAGCCTAGTTCAGTATGGGTAACTTATCTTATCCTTCCTATAAGCTAGTTATGGAAGTGGGAAAGGTTGCAAGGGCATATCCTAGAGATGAACTTTCGAAAATTGCATTCTTACTAAATAAGAATCTCCATTTTATATTCCCGATGAGGAGGAATGGATTCATCGAACCATCAAAAATAGATTTTGACAAAGGCAAAATATGAATGAGGAGGTTTTGTAAATAGGTCCCAACCCAACAAGCATGGTGGGGATATTTTTTATTCCAAGGTTGTATTGAGGTAAGGCTAATAAGGATCATTTCAACTGGACAAGTTAAACGTAGATATGCAATTATCACGTATATATGCAAGTATATTGCCAACGCCAAATGATGAGTGCTATCTCTAAATCACCTCACACTGTTGGGGACTACATGTTCCTCGATGGAGGGTCGTCATCCAACCCTCTAAACAAGAGATTAGTTTTTTCGTGCCTTCTTAGTCCATGTCAATGAGCAGACACTATCTTATTTTAGTAGTATGGGTTATTCTATTAGTATGGGTTATGGAGAACGAACACGTCCTTCCTGGGCACGGTGGATCGAGAATGGGTAGTCACGTAGAACCGTTCCCCCCACCCATCCTGTTCAAATAACTGGTAACGCCATAGAGAACTAGACCTTACCCCACGAAAATAATCTTTCTATGTGGAAGAATAATATCCATCACTGGATTATTCCCATCAATGCTCTAAAAGGCAATAAGATACTATTTTTAGTCCAATTCCCTACTCTACCTTATGGTTAGTACCTTACGGATAGAAAACTTACTAATACTCCCTTTGGCCTATTCGATATGGGGCTGATAGCAGAATCAAAGGACTGGTAAGTCTCTTATATAGCAAAGTTCAACATAGAGATGCGATATCATATATGATAAATCTACTTCCTGTTAACTAAATAACAACCTTTTCAACTTGCCTTTCTCTTGGAATTGTGTGCATAGAAACCAACTGACATTTCTACGGAAGAAGTGATCTTCAGATTTCCCATGCAGACTTATTGGAATTATATTGACTATTTGACTACTGGGAATTACCTGCGATGTTCGACTATTGAAGAGACCCTATAACTGTTGTTGTTACTCACTCGGCCCCGTCCCGCTCCTGAAGAAGTAAATGTAGATATGTGAGTCTAAGGAACGTGGCTGAATAGAGCTCTAGTGCCTTCTCTCTGATGGGTCTAGTCTACTCTGGTCTGGATGGAAATATGCCCCAACCAAAACTTTCAACACGGTAGGTAGGTCTCAGGGCATGGGATTGAATACAGACCTTAGTAGGGCCGACATAGAAAACTTACTTACTAAGCTTGTGGTATCTTAAGGTTCATATGTCCAGGGACCTAAGAATAAGGAGGGGCCATCGATAAAATCAATTCAGGCACGTTGTTCCCCCCCATTCTACTCCTCACATTGTAGTAATGACAAAGATGTATCAATTCTCAGATGTGAAAATGTATGGAACTCTAAGTGCATGGACTCAGCTTGAACTCCATGGAACAAGACTGTATGGACTACTGAAGCTAGTGCCCCAAGTATACCTCCGAGAACTACGATAAAGAGAAAGCTTATCTCCTCCTATTGAGTGTTAGCAGTACTCAACATGGTGGGGCAGTAACAATTATTCCCCAACCAGGGGACAACCATTTTCTTTTTTGCTTTCATTATCCAACCCAACCAGGAGGAAAACGTTGAATTAATCAAGAATACTAGGGAGAGGGGAGAAAAGGTTTCCAAGGCGAGTATCACGTATATATGCGAGTATCAGTTGTACAATAAGGACATGTGACAACTTCACTTTCAAAGGGTTATGGTAGTGCCGTTGTGAAGGCATGTTGAGCTAGCTGCTGCCGCCGCTGTTGCTCCATCTAATGGAATGTCTTACTCCACTTATTTAGAGGGGAACCTACACTACAGATGGAAGCTAGTGTGTCTAAAGGGGGCTTATTTACATGGGGCGACTATGACAATACTCTATAGGCCTTAACCATAGGGCTTCTTTCACTCTGCTATGATTTAAATGGACAAAATTCAAATTGTATCGTGAACCATACATACCGTAGTTGGGTGTAAGGTGGTAAGTGTCCAATATACTGAGGCTTGAACTCTAGTGCAAGTATCCATAGAACTAAAGCTAAGGGAAGGAACTTCAGTTTCCTGATTTCAACTATTGGGACTCAGAGTTTTCACTACAGCTACAAAAGCTAATTATAAAATTAGTTGGACCGAAGTTGAACTATTGGAACGTAAAGTTAGAGAGGCTATTATTGTCTTTCTTACGGACAGAGGTATGAAGAAGGGTAATTCTTTGGGTACATAATCATGCAGTGCATTGAAACCTGGCATGTGTAGTACCATCGGTTTTTGATGGACAAGTTAAACATAGATATGCGACACGTTGATATGCAAGTTGTTAGGTTAATTGGTCACCTCACACCGGGGACTACATTTGAACCTCTGCTCGCCAGTAGCGTAAGCATAAGCCTAAGTTCCCAATATGAACTTTCTGGGCACGTAGGAACTTGAAGAGCTCTAGTTCCTTCTCCCTGAGATCTGGTCTAATCAAGACCTACCGAACCTGCTGAGAGGCCATAAAAAAATCAATGTTTGGTGGGGGTAATGTCAGAAATAAAGTATTAGTATAGTGGGTACTCCATGGGGAACAACGTATTAAGGCATGGACTTATGGACTAAGAATGGAATAAGAAGTCTATTTCCCATGGGACTTAGTTACTTATAAGATACTAGTATAGTAATTATTATTCCCATAGAGGATAGAACATGGACAAGTTCAACCATTACCTCATACCTCGAAAAAGGCCCTACGGGTCGTATAGATGAAAGTCTCATGTATTATATATGCGAGTGACTCTGTTCCAACTTGGATCGACTATTTACTACCGGCATGAGACCTGGCATGGCCTACCAAGGATGAGAACATAGGAGTTTCAGAATAGATTATTGTAAAGAAGTCTAGAGGCATAGGTTTTAGGCACATAGTTTCCCAAGGATAGTGCTACCAAAGGCAAAGGTTAAGTTTCCAACCAAGGTTGAATGTATGACGGGTGGTGTGAGGTTCCCAAGGAGGAGGTATATGAGACGGTCCAAAGTAAGATAGTAAGGATTTGACAAAGGAGATAGTATGGCAAGTATCATTCATAGGGTAAGGTGAGGTAGGAAGAGAGGATCGTTCAGAAGCAAAGGATAGGGAAAAAGGGTAGGAATACAACTGCAAAGTCAAAGATTGCATTATAGATGTGCATCCCCACAAACAAAATAAGCAAGGCACAACCCACCTAATACATTGGCCACCACACAACACCTTCGGTAACGCTAAATGCATGTTAGTGTCATGAATGGATTGGTTGCCTTGATATAGCTTAGTTTCATAATCTTAGCCTTAGTTCCATGACAATAATAAAAGTCTTAAGAAGACTAGCCATAACATATAGTCCCCATGACAATTACTATTATTGTGGTGTAATGCTCTCATCATATTCTAATTGGTTGTTGTCGGAGCCTACCCTCCCTTTATAACCTCTTGGGGACGGCGGTGCATCAAGAACAATTCATATGGAATATGTTAATGTTTATGCCATTATTATAGTTCTTTGCATTTCAATAGATAATAGCAACATAAGAACAAGATCACTGAGAAATACACATTCACAAGAGACACAACATTTATCCTGGGAAACTCTTTAGGGGAAGAAAACCTAGCAAAACTTCCTTAATATAAATAGCCATTACAATGCCAAGAGATCTTATGCTAAAACAAAAAGTCCTCTCTCAAGATATGCGCCACTCTCTCTCTCCTTTGCCGGTAATAGATCAGAACTTGTCTCTCAAACTGAGCAAGTGAGTTGTGATCAAATTCTGGCACGTGTGAAATGTCTTTTCACTGGCAGGGCCGACTTCTCAATTTGGGTGGGTAAACCCACCTTTATTATATTTCTGGGTCTTCTTATTAACTGCTAGCACCGACTTCTTATTCTGCCTATTATAATTGTCTGTTGACCAATCCGCAAAAGGGGATTTGGTCCTATTACAATATCCGACATGATCAATCCACAATGGGGATTGATCCTATAAATAAAATATCAATAATAATAAGAATACTCTTTGTAGTTACATTATTTCAACAAAATAATCCATCCCGCCTAAACCTATGGATTCATGCCGCAAGTTTCGAGCCACAGAAACATAATAACACCCTTACTGACTAACCTAACTCACGAAATTCCTGGGCACGTGGGAACCTTAATAATAGCTATAGTCCTTTCTCCCTACGGGACCTACAATGCTCGGCTCTATTCCCCTTGTTGATTCCCCATTGGATCCACCACTATAGGAAAGGAAGGAGTAGGTAAACCCCATTGAATTGGATTGGATTAGTCCCATTGGCTTATTATTCTCCCTCTCCTATAGCGGATTAGAGAGCAGCTACCATGTTATTCTGGATTATTTGAGCGGAGTATCCTATATAAGGAGGGTTATGTTCCCCAAATAGTAACCTTAGTAGTATTAGCCCTATGGAGTAAAGCCCTATGACCTCCGGTGGTAGTATTATAGAGTATCATATTGACTATTTATGACAAGAATAGTGTACTATTTCAAATTGAAGGAGGAAGGTGGAATTTTGTTGTACTTGCAAAAAGGTGAAATGTCTCAATGCAATATCATAGAGTAAGAAGTTGTAGTAGGCAGGTCTAGCCTAGGCAACGGTAGTAGAGTAATAGCTGTAGCCAACACTGCACTATAACTAATGGAATAGGTGTTGTGTTTATTATTCTCCTTCCTGCTAACACTATAAGCCAAATATGCACCAACATATTGATATTTCTTGTTACAATTTACATATATGCTATCTTCAACAAAGTGAAACAAACGTAGATATGCAAAATCATTATTGATATAATATATTATTTACATAACTATTAGCTAATGAATGCATGGAACCTCGGTCGACTGCATCAACTAGTGACATTATTATATGCTAATTTATATGCTCGTTCAACCAACATGGCTCACACAACACTATAGGCTTCATCACACACTTATATGAAATGGGCATTTATTATTCCCCATTGGGTTGGTGGTGGAACCTCTCATAGTGTCGAATACAATATACATTCTGGAAAGGACTTCTTTAATGCGCATAACTTGGTAAGTCTCTATGTAATTTATTGAAATTAAGGTTACTATGCATATACCATGGAATCATGCAAGTTACTGATCTATGTGCAATCTCGTATATTTGAATTTCCCATGTTAATTCCCAAGGGTACAATAAGGGTGCATATCCTAGAGTCCCAGATATAAACTTACTGAAATGACATTCTGCCTAGAGAAGAATCTCCATATTATTGCCTCGATGAGTACTGTTGTGGTAGATATTCATCGAACCCATAAAAAAGAGGAGTAGAGTGGGAAAAATGTGAAATTAGAAGGTTGGGCATATATTATTTACCACTGAAGAATTGCCATTGCTTATTACCCCCCATGGGAATGGTGCTAATAACAACCACCTAAAATGGRCAAGTGACACACGTAGTTAGATATTGAACTGACTTACTTTTCACTATCGCAGTAGTTCCCAGAGGTGTTGACAATATGTCCCAACCACACAAACTAACATGGAGGTATTTTATATCCAAGTGGTTACTTAGGGGATACTTTACCCGCCATACCTTATTATATACGTTTGCATCTGAGACCAAATCCCTATCCCTTCTCTTTTTAGACAAATAGAACCACGTGAGATTGATAGTTGGTCAGACACTGCTAATTGAATAAATAGGGAAAAGACACAACTAATTTATATATTACTTACTTTCCTATTTCTACGGTTATTAGTTTCTCAATAATTATTTCTTTGCATCTACCTGATTCCCCCCTACCCTATTGGAATAGTTCAGGCCATGAAAATCGAACTATACAAAGGCCAATTAGCTAATAATATTTTTATTAGGAGGGGGAGTGTAGACCAGGCAATCAATGCAGAATTGGATCTGTCGAACCAACCAAAACCAAGCAAAGCCAAGTGAAGCTAGATATGGAACAAGCAAGGTCAGGCCGAGATAGAAGGGGATGGGTAATCGAATAAATAGGGAAAAGACCCAATCGATTTATATATTACTTACTTTCCTATTTCTACGGTTATTAGTTTCTCAGTAATTATTTCTCCGCATCTACCTGATTCCCCCCTACCCTATTGGAATAGTTCAGGCCATGAAAATCAAAGTATACAAAGCCCAATTAGCTAATAATATTTTTATTAAGAGGGGGAGTGTAGACCAGGCAATCAATGCAGAATTGGAACTGCCGAACCAACCAAAACCAAGCAAAGACAGGTGAAGCTAGATATGGAATAAGCAAGGTTAGGCCGAGATAGAAGGGGATGGGCCCATAACTTACCGAGGGATATTTGGGAATGAACCGGTAAGGTGGGTATTGCCAAGCCTGACAATGACAAGATAATAGTTGGTCAGGCCAAACCAAAGTGAATCATAGACAGGAGGATTCCACCAAATCTAGATATCCATTCCCATTTCCATTCCCATCTCTAAGGGCATTCAATCATAGTTGTATTCTCCATCGAGTCGAGCCACGCCCCAAGGAAGTTTGATGGACATATATGTTGGTTCAGTATTCAGCCGTTAAGGTGCAGATTCAAGCACCTATTCATATAAGTATGTCTATCCCCAACATATAGTCTAAATGGAATGAACTGAACCCTAAAGATTTGTTCGGTTCATCCAGATCCTATTGTAAACATGGTTGATAGTGCAGGGTTATATTAGGATACTTCCATAAGGTGCTAGTGTAGTCTTAAAAGATTTAGGGCTTTAGGACGACCTTGTGGATCAGGAGCGGATACGCTGGTGAAACAAGGGTTTGACATTTCTTGGGCTAGAGGCCACTCTTGTGGGGCTCTTTCCCATTCTAGGAACAGACCCAATTCAAACTATTTACTTTATACTTCGAGGTACAGAGTGCTCGACCAAAGAGAGAGGAAGCCAATCAAAACCCGAGAGGTCTTTATAAGGATATCTATCCAAGAAGAAACGTTTGGGCTAATTAAGGAAGTTCGAGCCATATGGGCTAAGCGATCCAATATCCCCATCGATGTTGGACTCTGGACTATGTTAAGGCTGGAATTTGTAAATCAGTAACCTAAGGCAAAGTCAGATGAGAGGCAAACTCAGGTAAGGTGGTGGTATATTCAGATAGCTGGGGCTGTAACTGACATAACTGCTTTCCTTCAAAGTAAAGAGTGAGCAGTCATAAGTAGCAACGTAATAACACGGTAAAGACCAATCGCACCTACTCTTTATTCCTTGGTAAAAACTACCCTCCTTCATAAGGTAAGGTAGATATTCATTTGCTTACCTTGACCTGCTTTCTTCGTAAGCGTGAGAGAAGGAATTGTCTGTTGTACTTTTCTTATAACTGTAAAATGAGTATAATTACCAAATATATCCATTCTTCTTATAGGTTTAGTGATTCACGATTAGATGGGTATACGTTGTTCGTTATAAGGAGGTAGCTTCGGGTCAAATAAATAGGTCGAAGTGAGAGCCGTCATAAAAGTTTTATTTTCTGATTGATTGGTCTAAGAAAAATGTTTATGCAGTTTATTCAGTAAGTGATGCTTCAGCGTGAGAATGCTTGAAGTCTGAGTAAGAGAGGACAGGAACGAAGACGAGACATAGATTGGGCGTGGGACCAGAAGTGGGTTGAAACCAGGATAGGATGTAGAAAAGACATATCTTTTTCTTGACTCAAGAACAAGTATTTGGGGTAAGTACCACCCATTTATTTCGGTAAGCACCTTAGCGTGAAGAAGCTCGAATCTAGAGGAGAGCGAAATCAGGTTGGGACCTAAAGAGCATCTATTTTATTGATAGAAAAGAAGCCAGAACTTGAGTCGTAAGCAACGAGTCACAGGTGGAATAGAAGTGGCGATATAACGCGTTCCAAGGGAAAATGATAAGGTTTTCGACATGTGCCTAAGTTTCCTCTCTTGTTCAATCTTCACTTGAGTTGTTGGCGAAGTGATTATTTGAGAGTGTAAGGTAAGAGACCCGGTTGCACCTACTTATGGAGACAACCATCCAGATAGAGACTCGACAAACCAGATGCATTGATATTTATCCTAGCAAAGTTGAATTGATTGATTTCACTTTCTTTCCTCATCGACGTAAGAGGTTAAGGAGGACCAACTGCTGCACCTTCCTTTGTAGGGTAAGTGCAAGGTAAACTGCACCATCTATCGTTCATTGTAAGTGTGAGGTAAGGACCGATTACAAAACCTGCAACCGATTATACTTGCATAGGTTACCCTAATTGACTCATCGTCGTCATTGTCTTAATCTGAGGTCATTACATTAATAAGGATCCCCATTGTAGTTGTAGTATAACACCTATCTTCTTTTTTCCTTCATAATCGTAAGGTTATGGGAACAATTCACACCTATCTTCCTTCCCCTCCTAATGTTGATAAAGTGGCTTCGCACCTTTTACGCTTAACTTTTTTTATAGGCGTAAAGAATTATAAGTTTTTGTTCAATTTGTTTCAAGTGAACTTGGTGCTTGGGACCTCCTAAAGAGGATATTTTATTAGACGAGAATGTGGAATGAGAATGTGTTAAATAACCGGAAGCCAAGTTGAGTAGCCAAGAGCAACCCACCTCCCTGACTGACACTGCCTTCCTAGCGTGACTGAGCTCAGTGTCTGTCGCCTGATCTTCATCAACGGGTTCATTGTAAGTAACGCATCGTTCATGTCATCCAATATAGGTAGGAACTAAGTTTCTGTCTCGTTCAGTGAAAGGGGAAAAGTGAAAAAGTTAATGGGGAAAGCATTAATGAGTAATGGGTATTAAGTGGCGTACCAGGACTATCGTGGGCTCAACAAGGGAATCGTAACCTCCTTGGATGGGGTATGAGAAACTGTTCAGGCACATAGAATTATCACATCGAACAGGTAATAAACGTAGAATCACCACCTCTTGGGCATGTTGGTGTTTACACTGGGCTAACTCCTAGATAAACCGAGTAAAGGTAGCCTGGATAACCTTATTTAAGTTCTGACTATGGAGCGGGAGGGGATGTCACAAGATTTGCTTCTAGGTAAACAAAGTTAATGAAGTCAACTTGATCTCCTACTGTTGGTTATAAAACTGGCTATAGCTCTAGAAAGGGTGTTTATGGTCATGCTTTTACCACTGCTACCTATGCCTCTATCGAAAGCTCTGGGTCATAGATACAATACTAAGGTGTACTCCCAAAATTCCCCCTGTCAATACCTAACGTCCTCCTGTAGCTAAAGTGTTTAAAAATCGTGCTAGCAGCTTATATAGGGCCTTATATAAACTCATTCGCCTTCATTGAACACCGACGAGCCCGAAACAGAGAGCCTCCTAAACCGTTCCTTTGGTCTAGGCTCCACCTATGCTTTTCACTCGATCAAGGGTGAGCGCCTAAAGTGACTTGTTTTATCCTGATCTGGCTGGTCCTTCGTATAAGACTACTAGCATGCTCAGAACCCTAAGGCTATTGTATTCTCCGAGTTAGTCATGCTCTCATAGCATCCAATCGTATCGTCTACTTCTAACGATGCCATTCTAATTCGCCTGTAGGCTCTTAGGTCTCGCTTCGGCAGGTTAGTTGAGTGTATGGTTACCTCGAGTAACCTTATTGCTTTCCTTATATCTGGCGAGTATATTGGAGCCCCTTTTATATGTATTCTGTGAGCTCATGTTATATCAAATAATCGTGCTTCTAAACGTGCTCCTAGATGAACAGCTGACCAAGCCCACTAATAAAGCAAGATGGCTACCTGTCTTCGTATTTATTCATTAAGGCTCCGCCCCGATCCATAACATTGTTTCCCCTCAATGTAAACTCAGTCTATCGTGCGGTGGTACCCTTAATGAAACACCTGTTCGGTTCGGGAAATCAATCATGGACTGGAAACTAGTGTGGGTATGAAAGGGGATGGTAGCAGGTTAAAGTGCTACGTGCTAGGCGATATGGGGTAGGACCTATATAGTGTGAGGCTGGGCCATTAGGTATGGTCTGACTACCAAGAAGTGAATCAAGAATTTGTTTAATGATGACAAATTTGAGCCCTTCTTAGTAGTTCCTGGCTTTGATCCAGTAGGCCGTTTCTTCGCTTAGCTTTACGGCGAAGTGGGAGTTGAGCTAGAGAGAATGGCACAACTCGACAAGGAAGGGATCACGTACCAGCATGATTTTAAGCCTGATCGTAAGCGACGTGTCAAAGGCGTTTTTCATACAGCGTATAATAGGGATAATCTAAAGGCTACATTAGCTGAACTATTATTGTTAGAGGAGTTGCGCTTAGTAGACGATCAATGGAAAAGGAGAAACAAGGTCAAGATTGGGCCCGAAACGCTTAGCGATCTCTCCAAAAGAATTTGGACCACAAAGTGGTCGCCCACCAGGATCAAAAGGTATGCAAATGTTCCTGATCACTCGCATGACGTAATGGGAAAGGAGCTTAATTACCCCTGGTTGGGACAGGTTACTTATGAGTTTGATCCACTTGATCTCATTGTAATTCGCTACATAACTAGAGTGTCGGGCTCCATACTGCTAAATATACTAAGGCCAAAGGCCAAAAATATGTGAGGTTACACTCACACCTAACTGAAATGCAATTATATCATGGACCCAATGATATACTAGAACATGTTCTCCATATAAGGTACAGGCAGCCTTATGACAAAGAACACTATAATAGGGCCTTTTTTTTCACATCAATCCACCTATTCACTGTAGGTTACTATACCACACCCTGGATTCCTTCCTCGAGGACCATTAATTTATTGAGTTACTAATAAGGTGTTTATATGATTCAACTGTTGTCACCTACGACCCCGTTTCTTAAGCGCATTTACCTTGTTGTCATAGAGATGAGCTGTTCCCTTGCCTACCTCTTGCCTATCTCATTTTGCATTTGTATCTTGTGTGGCTAGACAAAGAAATAGCCTATAAACAACATATGCTAAGGAAAGAGCTAGGGGGCGTGGCTCCTCCATTTCATTTATTAAGGCTTGGGACTTACTTTAGATTTTTGCCTACTATGAGGTATAGTATGGTTAATCCCTTCCTTAACGATATAGTCTTCTCTTTATAAGTGAAAAATCTAAGAAGCGATCTCTCTTTATCCATTGGGACCATCTTCTTTTTTGGTGTACAATTGTGTATCGAGAATACCAAACACTTAGAGATCCACTTAGATTTAGCCCGATTGAATTATACAAGCGCAGGGGTGGCTTCCTTCAGTATACAAGCTTCAAAGGCTGAGCATTCTCAAACGGTTTGGGTACTCCATTCCCGAAGTAGTAAAAAACTATGTGCATATCTGGAGCGCTATTACTAATCATTACGCACAAAAGTATGTCATCGTACGAAAAAAAAAAGCTGGACATAATAAAAGAATTGCTTCTCAAAAGTTGTCTAGATATGATCTCCGAACTATTCCCTCGTAGCAGCGACAAATAAGCTAGCTGGTCCAATTACCCGATATTGATTTCGATACGCATACAAAGTGTTCTCTGAATTCAGAGTAAGTGGGCCATTCAACACGATTGTCTCTCCACTAGACGAGAGACCCTATGCCGTTCTTGTACCAGTTGTGATTTTTCTTTTTAAGGTCAAATTGCTTTCTATGTAAGTGTTTTCGGGAACTCCCTTTTCTATAAAGCCATCTAAAAAGAGAATTGATGTTTCCACATCTAATTCAATCTGACTCTTATTACTCTATCCGCAGTTACGAGTCTATTCTCTACGTATGAACAATGACACCAATTTTCTAGTATAAAGTTAATACCTATATAATAGAGGTGGGGTCTAGAATATTTCTTCTCCATTTACCTCTAGGTTGGTTGTGTGAAACCGAAATCCCAAGCGTTTCTTTCCACGTAATTCATCGGCGTGTGATGCTCGCATTGGTACCTTTGGGACCCTAGTAATACACTCATCATGCCTGCTTGTTTAGGAGAAAGTGAAGAAAGCGCTTTCTATTGCCATATCAATCTCTATCTAAACAAATAAATGGAACCCTGACATTTGATTTTGATCTGCTAAACCTAAACACTATCCTTTTCCTCTTAGTGGCTAATTCTCACTACCTACTAGAATACTTCTTATTCTTAGAACCCGCAACACTACATCAGGTCAAGTGAACGAGTCGAATAATTGGTTAATTCGACAGACCCATGACATGGAGATCGGGGCAACATATCATATCTAACGTTGTTAGCTTTCAAATCTATTTCAGTAGACAACGACACTCAATAGATTTTCCCTTAGCTTGACCGGCTCAAACAAACGCTCGTCCCAGGGTCGTATAGTCAATCCACACACAATTATCGGTCCTGTGGGGGAACGAATAATGTCCTTTTTTACTTTGCCGAGTCGGGGTGGGGGGTGGGTTCCGCGGAAGACTGAATCTGGGAATGAATCTAGAATAGTTCTTAAGCTACGTTGCTCATGCATTTCGATCTTATACTAACGATCTCCGATTCCAGCCATTCCTGCTAAGCAAAAAGCCATTCCTGGCAAAAAAGCCCAAAGGTTTACCACGAGAGGGTTATTTACCCAGAATCATAGAGGTATGGAGGGTGCCGAGTTCCCTTTCCTGGGAAGAGCTTTGAGAACACAAGTCTTTCTTCGTAGTAATTCTGTGTGATCCACTAAATGAAGTAATTCTAGCGGAGTGTACAAGATATGAGTATGAGTACCCAAATCCATATAAGAAAGGCTTTGCCTTGATCATAATGAAATAAATCCCCGCAGTCTTTCACTATATAAGATACCTAAGTTGGAGCTTGAAACTAAACCAGAAAGTGGGAAGACGAGCTTTGACAATCCCCGGATCCGGATACGAAGTGAAGGTTGCAATTCTCCAGTTAGAAGATAGCCGTGTCAAGTTCAATTTCATGATGTGGAACCAGATGTTTATGAGTAACCCTTTTCAAGCAATGCAGGCGAAGAATTAGAAACATGACATCAACAAGGAGAGGCTAACTTGTTTAGAGACCACTAAATAGTTACGTGCAGCCCCTGGGTAAAGAGAAATGAGAAAATTCCTTCCTTGATGACTAAGGTTGTAGGAGTCAATTCCCAGGTCTTTCTTCATAGAATCCATAGCAGGTTGTTGTTTTCCTCATTTCTTTAAGCCAGAAAGGTGTAATGTTCAACTGAGGTTTCCTATAAAAATTGCCAAGGAAGCGGTTGAAATGCTCTCTATAGGCCGCAAGATTGACATCCCCTTGTCTGTGGCAAGGAGGCAAAAGAGGTAGTACGAAAGGGTTATAGTTCCAATTTCAACATATCTTAAGCACTTGAATTCATGTTGTCAGTATGTACTTATGAGAGATCCTATCTGTAAGAGTCTGAGTTTATAGTAACAAAGTATAGGGACTCCTTTCTTGTCTGGAGATATTCCCACCGTGTCTGTCTTCATTCAATGCCCCTTTGATTGAGGCGAAGGATTTGGCTTTCACTGTTCAACCATACCTTTCTTTTATGCGCCCAGGCATCTGCCCAATGCATGTCGATAGAGTGACGGTAGATGACTGAACACGAAGCACTGAATGAATTCAGTGTCACATCTCGACATTCATTTATATTCCTTCTTTCTTTGGTTTTCCCTTTTGAAAGGAACACTCCCATCTTGACAGGTTGCTTAAAGCTCTAGTTCTAAAGTACGAGAATCTAAAGAGGGAAGGTGCATTAATAGAATTCCCAACTACATCGTAATTGGTATAGGAAAGACAATTGGGATCATCCGAGGGGAACATTCTTCACACAGTCGATGTCGATTCCGTCTCTAATCAGTGAAATCAATCGAGAAAAGTAGTTATATGCTTAACACATGGAATTTCCATTCGGAGCTACCGAGCAAAGAGGATTTCTCTTCCTTCTAAGCTGCCCCATTCATGAGGGTAATTTATTGCAGCATTATTGAAGTAGATATGGAACCAACGAAGAGTGAGTTGCACGTCAACGGATCCCGATGATGAAAATAAAGCTCTTTAGCTTGCATGAATCCCCTCTCTAGTAAGTACCTGCAGATAGCCTAACAGATTCGCCTACTGCATGTGTAGCACGTACGAGTTCACGCTTTCAGTATGTACTGTAATATACCTATCTGGTAGTTAGTCAGCCTATCCCTTTCACTAGTGCTATTTCGTCTCTTTGTTCTGTCAATGCTTGTACGTATTGGGGAAAGTGGGACATAACTGCACCGGTGACCTATGATGTGGGCTCATTGGAGATAATTGGCAAGACGTAGATAACGGGCACCTAATGGTAAGCTCATCGATTTATCGTAATCGAAGACACCTCAACGTAAGTTCATTTATTGATGGAAAGAACAGGCAATGGTTCTGGTTGGGTTGTTGTTTCAACCTGTGTGAAAGGTGCTTGTTTTATGACTTGTGATTTGGGCAGTGCTAGTGATAGGAGTAGGGGGAAGGGAAAAGTCCGATAACCTACGATGTATTTAGGGCTCAAATGTATGTGTAGATTAGCTGAGAAAATCATGGCGAAATTCAAAGTGATAGGTGCTTTCTTTTGGACTTTGAAGTTGGGCTCAAACCAAGCAAGGACGAGCCATTTGTTTCGCTCAACAAACATTTGGCCTGGGACCTTATTTAAGAGTTTGGTCACTGCTTCAACCTATTATAAATGATGAAAATCTATCGATGTAAATGGAAATGGAAATCATGAAAAAATGCATAATGACATATATAATTCATGACTGGAAGAATTGCATTTTCAACATTCAAATCGAGAGATTCTTTTCTCAATTCTTTGATAGCATAATTACGTATATTAAAGAATGAATTCATTCTTTCCCCATAATTTGATAGCCCATACCTTACCTTTCCTTGTTCGCACAACGAATGAAGGCCGCATGGAAGGGATTTCACTATTGGTTCTTAGTAAGTAAAACTGAAGTCCAACAATGAATGAAATATGAAGAGTAGAGAGACTCGATGCCTTCAGTGGGGACGATACCTCCCTTTCCTTGGCTATTATGTATCCTCCCTTGAGGTCATATGATTGAAACTTACAAGGTATGAGTGAACTATGCCAATGAAGATGCCCTCGAATGAATCAATTAAACCTACAAGATTGGAGCCAAACGAGCCGAAGGATATCCTTGTAGAGGTGTTGGAGATGATAGTTGCAAGTAGCCCTAGGGGCTTGAGAGAGATTGAAAGAGTTCAATTGATAATCCAAGTGTGTACCTACAAATTAAAGCTTTGAGAGAGATGGCGAGAATCAAATATTTTCGAAGAGGATTGACAAAGAGGAATTGAACAGTATAAATAGGAAATGGAGTGACATCAAGGCGTAAGAGAATTTTAGGTTAGTTGTTGGGGGATCCAAGTCATTCAAAATCAACAAGTCACCTCTGTTGACTTAATGCTATGAATTTGGTATAATGGTACACTTCGTAAATAGTAAGTTCAAAGCAGGTTTAGGTGGATATGGACCTAAATCAAGGCATGCTAAGTGATCATGGACCCAACGGGGGTTTTTCGCCCCCAACTGCACCAATAATGTCAGGAGCTGCTATCCATGAGATGGGAATAGTACTGAGTTGTAAGGAAGGAGAGAAGTAAGCAATTGCATGGGAGTAGTCACGGGGTCCTTGAAGCATGAGAGAATACCCCGATGTGGTGAGGGAATCCTCCACCAGACAGGCTTAAATATCCCACAGTACGTATGAAGGCCTAGATGCCCTTATCATCGATGTAAGGTGATGCCACAAGGGTGTCGCGTGGTTTATTATGGTGTAAGGAAAGCAATAGAAAAAAGAGAACTAAATATAAACAAGAAAGAGATGCACATCAAGCCAGAATGTCGAGATAGGGAATGAAGAAAGCTTAGCTACTATAGTAGGAATGAGAATAATTAAACTACGAAAATGTAAATGAATGAGATTAGAAAGAAATCTAACTACCATGTGAGAGATATAATAGCTACATTATGAAATAAGCAAGCCTTAATTCTCATGTTATTGAAATGAGAACTAGAACATGTAATAGGCCATGAGCGAATGCAATAGTGAATAAATGAAGGTAAGGGAACGATACCTGTATTGACTATAGGTTAGATTTGGCGGCATAGGCACTTGATGAAATGAACCAGGTACCTACATCACAAGGGTTAGCAGCGTGCCTTGAGTGGGGTAGGGATAGAAACACCAACACTCTAGGAAAGGAGAAAGGATAGGTAGAAAGGGAAAGAGAGGCGACAATGCTAGGGTGATTCTAACAACAGAAACAAGAGAAAGGGGGTAGTGCTGGTATGGTGTGGTTAAAGTCATGAGGCTACATACATTGGAAAAGAGACAATTGGAGCATGAGAGACAACATACACAGATCCAAGGTGTGATGTCCACAAAGGAGGTGACATATGCTAATCTTGGATTATCACAGTCATGGAGGAGCCATACTCTAGTCAAGGACATAGTGTGAGTCCCATGTGAGATATGGTAATCTAGAGAGGATGAGCATGAGCATGAGCATAGAGATAACATACATCAACCAAAGACAAAGTGTAAGTAGGGGAGTCCACATACACTGATCTGAGGTGTGATGTGAGAAACAAATGTGGCATATTCTAATATGGGATTATCGCGGTCATGGAGGCACCATACACTAGTCAAGGGCATAGTGCGAGTCCTATGAAACACATGGTAATTTGGAGGGTGTAAGCAAAGAGGCAATGTACATTAGCTAAGGACCAAGCGCGAGTAGTGGGAGGTGACAGACATCAATATGGAGTTTATACAAGTAGAGGAGGTGGGCTATGCTAACATGGAGTTAACATGAGCACGTAGGAGAGGAATGCCAACAACATATCAACAAAGGGAATGAAACGGGGATAAAGACATGCAGTGAATGGATTTTGCAGTGAGTGGCACGACTTATGTGAATGGATTCGTGTAGTTAGTAAAATGGCAGCTTCTATGTGAGTTCATGTTATCACCAGAAGTCATTGAGCATGTTTGTTACTTACGAGTATATCCCCGGACTCCATCATTCCAAGTTCCCGCCGGGCAAGAGATGATGCCCCCATCACTGGTCGAGAGGATAAGTCCCCTATTAAGCCACCATACCCGATAGAAGAGGAAGATAAGGCCCCCATTGATCCGTCGAATGAGAGGATTTTCATATTATTATGTTCCCACGTGATCACTAGAAGAGAGGGATTGAGACAAGTTGACAACAGATTATATAGTGGGGTTCACCCGAGTTAGCACAGATAGAGAAATGACATGCTGCTACTGTTGCTAGCCGGTAAGGAGTGGCCAAAGGGGACTGATGATTCTTCTTAGACGGGCATTCTGAACTGATACATCTTTCGGATCAGTTTCATTTCAACTATTGGAAGATAGAGTTGCACTAAAACAACTAATTCTTACTAGGTGGATCAGGGCCAAATAGAAGTCCATTGTTAGTTCCAGAAAAAAGAGCTCGTTGATCCATATCCATATCTAGGCGCAAAGCCACTATAAAAGACCCTGCAACATCCCTTTATATTTCGGTGTATTTCCAAACACCCCATTTTTCATCACGGGGAACCATCCTACAAGCTAGCAATCCATGCAATCCAGCCAGACTACCGCCCCTGCACCCCCACCCCTCCTATTCGTGTGAAACTAAGTCAAATGCCCCTTACCCTCCTCGAGCAAGAGTTAAAACCCCCTTTTGGATGAAGGCACCCACAAGTACAAGGCAAGAGAATTATTTAATTCATTGAGTTACGTATTTACAAATTTTGAGTTCTGGAACCTATATGGGATAATCTATCATTTGGGTCCTCAAAAATGTCTTCGCATTTTGATTGACAAAGATGGGTTTCCACGGACCGGAACCACTCCTTTGATTGAAGCTTTCCAATGGCTGCAGAATATAAGTTGCTTTCTTTTAAGGAAATAGGGGGCCATGTTCTCATAGGGGAATATACCCCCCATCTGGATACGTCACCTTTGCTTCCAAAATTTTCCATTTGGATAGGTCCCAATAGGTCTTGACCAGACCACTTGCTTTTTGAATTTCCCACTTTCACGAGTGTTTGAACTTCAATAGAAAGCCATACACTTAAGAGTCTCTTCCTTTGCTAGAGATGAATTTGCTTCTCCTATATCTACGTGGATGAATATGCTTCGAATCTCGAAAAAATGAAATTCTTCTTTCCTTATATATGGGAATATCCATAGTGTAACTGCTGAAAACGCGTAGCGTGTCAGAACTCCAGTCCACTAGTATTTATGTATAATAAAGATAGGAGGGGTCTATTCATCCAAAAACTATTGAATAGCTAAGCGTCCTCCTTCCTTGTCTGTTCATTCCTTGTTCGGTTAAGCGTCGTAAGTAAGGGTCCTTGTCTCATTCGGAAACTTGGATCTAAACATCTACCTACCCTGCCTGCCAGGTTTCTCTCTATTTTACACCTTGTCTCAATGGGAGGATCAGACTAGAGCATGTTCCCAGCCAGTAATCAAAGCAATCCTAGCTTTTCTATCCCCCCCTACCATCCGTGTTGTTAACTCTAGGTGCATTGTGAGGGTGTCCAGTAGAGATTGTGGATTTGAGCTGGGGAGGGGTGTGTAGTTCGGGTGACCAGGGATATGTCCCCATGTATTCAGATGTAAAGTTCGTTCGGTGGTTGGATTAGTTGAGCGAAGCAGAATTGGTTTTCGGTTGGAGGTCAGGCGACAAGGTCTATCTTAGGCAGGGAGATAGAATATATCTATATCTAAGCGGGTATCAAGATCAAATATCCTCAGGTCTCTAGTTCGTTTCTCTTGTTTCGCAAAGCAGACTCATTCTCCATCGGTGCTCTTGTCGAGCGAAGCTTTTTGCCAAGGTCTTCGTCAGAAGGTGGGGCGAAGCATTCAAGAGATAAGTTGGAAGGAAGGCAGAAGTAAATAGATCAGCAGGGAGGCAGTAAAGGTCTTTCTTCGTCGTAAGTCAAACAACAAGGTCAAAGCAGGAAGACTAGCGAGGCCCCCCCTACTCAATAGTGTGAAACGTTGTTAAATGGCATTATTTCGAATCAAACCAAAAATCATTTTATGCGTCCCAATTGGATTGATTATCTCCCAGCTTGCAAGCAACGAAGCAAGTAACAATTGGCCATACTAACTCACACACAAATCCAACCATGTTCTGTGTGCTCTACTGAGGTGTTGATGGGTGCCATACTTGGGTGGTGTCGTTGGTCTAGCCAAACGTTCTCTCTCTCTTAATGGGTTCTTCCAGCTTCTTTGGTTTCGCCCAACCCTCGGTTCCTATCCCAACCAACAAGATTAATTGAAACGAGCTGGGTGGGATAAGAACCGACTGGTTAGCTTGCTTGATGGGGAGCAGGAGTAGGAGCTGGAGGAGCTGGATCGAGATATCAATGCTTATATACGTTGCTGGCCATATCGGAGTGGCAAGAGGACACATGGATGATGTAGCCCCCGGTATGAGGTGCATCCATTCAACAAACTCACCCATTGCAGACAAGTTCAACAAGTCCACCAGCACCTACAACACTAGACCAAACCTCAGGGAGGAGGGGCTAGACAGAGACATTCAGCGAGGGCAGGTAGATAGAACCATTCAGATCAGGGAGGTTGAGCCATTCCTAGAGCCGCCATACAGGTAAGGGAGGGCAGGTAGGTAGACCGAGGGAGAGGGGCTAGATAGAGACATCCTAGGAGAGGGGCTAGGTTGAGCCATTCACGTAGGTCAGGTAGTGGCATTCAGGCAGGTTAGGGAAGGGCCATTCAGGGAGGTTATTTTATGCCAGCGTGAGGTGCACCCATTCACCAAAATCACCCATTGCAACCAAGTTGACAATAGATAGGAGATATTAAGAAAAGTTATTACCTTACGAACATATTGCTTTAGTTCCCTAGTTTCCACCAAATGTTAGAGACTGCCCCCATCGTGAGGTGATAGCACCCATTCCCCAAACTCAATCGTTGCAGCCAGGTTGCCACCAGACAAGACATTGAGGGAACCCGAGTCAACATAGATAGATAGAGAACTGAATGTGCTGGCCAAATTGGAGCAGCCAGGGGGAGGTGATATTGACTTAGCACCCATTCCCCAAATTCAAACAACCATTCAAGTTACCCCTAGAAGAGGGAAGTATCACATCACTGGCCGAGAGAGGTGAAGAGAAGGTCCCCGACCGAGAGAAAAGAAGACAAGGTTCCATCGATACACCACTAAATGGGATTGATTATGTTTACCATGTGACCATCAGATGAGATTGAGTCGTGCTTGTTTACTTACGAGCATATCAAGCCATGTTACCAATAGACGAAAAAAGAAGAGAAGTTCGCCAAGTGCAAGGCACCCCCAAGGAAAGGAAGTCCACCCAAGTATGCGTAAGGAACCTGCCAAGTCCGCCAAGTTCGATAGATGAGAAAAGAGATGTCCTCGTTCAATCCATACCTAAGGGAGAGAGTTCCCCATCGCATGTTACCGAGTAAACATCACACCATGCCACAATGACCCAACATGCATGGTACGGTACGAGACGGGAAGGGAAGGGGCGGTGCAACAGGAAAGAGGTACAATGGGTGAAAGGAAGGACTCGAGGATGAGCAATTGTGAAAAATATAGGAGTATATCCAGTAACAGCTGTTGAAGAACCAATTTATGACCCACGAGCAGCAGCTTCAGTAACATCATAGCAAGTAGTAAAGGTTGATCCAGTTGAAGCAGTCATTGACCCAGATCCAACCACTTAGCCGAAGCTAGCCACCTTACAACACTCACTGTGCTTATCCACCTATTTCCATATTATATATAATGCATATCTATATCGATATCGATACCCAACAACAACTCTAGTAATCTATTTAGTAGATCCAGTAGCAGATGCAAAACCACTAGTAGCACTTGTAGACCCAGCAGCAGTAGAGCTTCTAGTTCCTGATCGAGACCTAGTTTCTGTTTGTGTTCGGGTGGATCCAATAGAGGCAGAGGCAAAGATAGTAGCATCTAAACCAGTTAGAGAGCCGGTTGAAGTGCTCGTTGAATCCCCTGGAAAGGAGTCTGATAGGTCAGAGGCAGAGACAACATAAGTAGACGTAGGGGTTACAGAAGCCATTGCAATTTTTCCTCACAAACAAGGGCATTACCCAACTAGAGACCTATACAAACGAGCCGTATTAGCTGGAGCGAATCCACTAGGGCCAAAAGCAGAGATAGGTGCAGATCCTCTAGGTCGAGAACCCTCCCTAGCTCGTTTCGGATCCAAATCCATTGGCCTACGCATCTCTTCCGGATCGAGATACAAAGCCATTTGTCCTTGGCCCAATGTCTATTGATCCGGGACCATTAGGTTATGGGGGATTGACCTTGGTTCATAAACCCGGGCTACTAGCTCTGGAATGGGCTCTGCTGCAACTGGAATCGGATATTTATCGGCACCCGAGACAAGGAATGCTGACTCTATTGCTCTAACAACATCTGCTATTGGTGGATCCGTGACTGGGGGATCTGCCGTTGGAAATGGGACTGCAGCTATGAAATTGACTCAAACAATAACTGGGTTTCGATCGAGAACTGAAACGGGTGCTACTGCTTTCAACTATGCTACTTGCTCTGTTGGGGGTTATGAAATTGGTGATGTTTCTTCTCTCCTGGCCCATGCTCTTTAATTGGAACTGGGTCAATTGCGACTACTTATGTCGTTGTTGGGTCAATTGCACTTGCCTAGGCTATCGCTTATGGGAAAACATCTAGCTATGGAATCGTGCGAGGGCTGGGACAGACTCTATTGCTTTAGGTGCTGCTACTTCGATTGGATCAACTCGATAAGCTGGTGAAAGGTTATAAGCCCGACCAACCCTACTTCCTTATTACCGCATACCCTGACGAGGCAATTATCTATAGGTCGGGCAGAGCGGCCAACAACATCAGAAGACTAATCAACTCTCAATCCAATCCGTGGAACTCAAATGAAATGCTCGTAAGTAACAAACATGTCTTCTTTTTCCTGCCTCTAGTCGAGTATCCCGGGAGCCAAGCCCATTCGATTAGCTCAGTCGAGTGGCCAAGCAGTCGAGTAACCAAGCCAATTTGAGTAGGCAAAAGTGTCGATCTACTGCTTTGCAACTCTAGGTGTTAGGTAGGTGATAGGGCTTATCACTTAGTAGCTTAAGCGCTCATATCAACCCATTAGAATAAGTACAGATGCTTAGCAGTTCAACACTTAGGAGGTTTATGAGCGCAAAAGAAGGAAGGCGATTCCATATCTATAGATAGAAGGAAGGATTCTCCTCAACACGCGATTCAAACAAGCGAAACAATTCTCAAACCAGAATCCCCGAGGACTTAGGTGGCTCCTGTTTGTGCCACGCGATTCTCAGCAAACATAGGAAGGAAGACTGACTTGCCCTAATACAAGGAGAAAGCCTTATTTACTCCTCCATGGAACAACTAAACTAACGGCCCTAAATCCATGGGCATAATGATAACTACCATTCATTATATTCTCTTGTGGGGGTTAAGTCACTTGGATTAGACCAATCGCAAGGGGGTTATGGTAAAAGGTATCTATTATATAAATACTAGAAGTATACCTAATTAGATTCACTTAGCGAATAGGCGATAATTATTAATTATCGATTTGTCGTATTATATAAAATATTCCAGTCAAAGGGTCGGATGATGGTCTGGGATGCCTACCTTTGATCCGATTCCTGTCGAAAATGATATAAAAAGGTATATCAATATAAGACATTTTCCTAAGGGAAAAGCTGCAGTAATCAAGGGCTCTTCCTTACAACCCGTAATCCAGGCCTAATTCATATATAAATAAACTAGCTTGAGTGATATCAGTGCCATTAGGGATAGGTCCAGTGTTTGTTGGAGGCCTGGTCAGGGAAGTACCAACCGTAGGAGATGTGTTCAGGGAGCCTGCAAAAGAAGGCGGACAGAGACTCAGCTCAGCTAGGAGGATCCACAGACATAAGGATGAGTAAGGTAAAGGTGAGCCCCAACCCCTCTAGGTAAGGTAAGGACCAACCCAATCAATAGTCTTGGATGGTTACTTCTATAATAGAATATAGGCTTTCCTATAGGGAATTGGCCGTAAAGGGGCGTAAATAAATGAAAAAGAGTAATTTTAGCGATCGATCCTCGAAATCAACATGCGGTACCTGAAACATCTAAGTACTATAGGAGGGGGGATTTCTTCTAATCAATGAAAACGTCTAAGTAGCTATAGGAAGGGGAATCCTTCAATCTCTAGAGATCATCCTATCCTATTCCCCCTAAAGAAAAGATATCTAATCTATTATATATAATATATATGTCTATTACCGAAAGCATGCCTAAGAAAGACTGCATATGAAATAAATCGACGATCGGGGCTGCTTCTCTCCTCCACCCAAGATCGTGCGCTGAGGTGGGGCCTTGACCAATTCGTCTCTAACTCATTGCTGTGTCGTAGGTTCCATTCAATAATGGCAAAGGGTGAATCGAAAGAATCGGAAATGGTTTGGGTAGGACCTTCCTCCAATCCTTCAAGCGAAGTGGGTTGGATCAATTCACTTAGTTGATTCACCACTTATAAAAAAAAAACAATCGTGTAACTACCCCTACCTAAGCGGGGTTGATTTTTTTGGGGCATAAAGCCAATCCCTATTGAAATGGGGGAGGAATGAGAATGATCTGGCAAAAAACGAGCTAGGTGGAGCAGATAGAGAAATAGAGTCAATGAATGGAGTAGGGGGGGAAAACCGAATCGACCGGAGAAGCAAGCGAATCATCTTCATCATGGGGGTAAAGTACTTCACCCACCCCCTCGAGGCAAGATCAGGTGGGTCAGAGGTAAAGTACTTTACCCCCCCCCCCCATCGAAACAAACCAACCTAACTTAAATAGCTAGTTTTCTTCCTTCATAAGCAAAGTCTCCCAGTGACCATTAGAAGAAATGGGTCTCGAAACGTCGTTCGTGGGGGCCTATCGTGTTGATTGGCAAATCAACTACTCTACTCTATCTCCCTCCCAGAGAAGAGCTTCGAAAACACATAGCCCCCCAAAGGGAAGAGATAGAGGCCTTCTTCAAGGGTGAACCTTACTCTTCTTTTTCTAAGCCCCGAAAGAAAGCAGGAGAATACCTCGTAGAATAATAATCTATGCACAAGGAAGAGGTGCACTTAATTAAACGTGGGGACCTAATTGAACGAACGAGTTTAATCTGTCTATTAGCTTAAAACCATTAGGTGGGAATCGACATTGATTGACGCTTTACTAGGGATCATTTGTCGAAACCTACTTACGAACAAAACATAAAGAATACTCCTCCAGCGTCGTGTTCATTCATCACCATCTTCTAGAGTCTTCAGAATCATCTTAAGAAGTCACACAAACAAACAACTAGTTCTTTGGCCGCGATCTTAAGCTACACCATTCAAGAAGGCTTTGTCACCGTAGTTTCAAAGGGCTCTTCTATTTCGAGTGGCCTAATACTGACTGCCTACTCGTTATCGGTGGCGAACAACACCCCACCACTCTCAGGTGCAACATCACCATCACCGTAAGTATCACCGTAAGTAACCACTTGCTTCCTTGACAGAAGTGGGAAAACCACTAACTTAGCTCCATGGCTAGCCATTCCCCCCCCCTTATATATATGTAGGTAGTTCTTTCCCAAAACTCTTAGTCTTCGGCACCACATAGACAACGGCACCAGTGATACTTCCAGAAACGTAGGTTTTTTTTTTTTTGAGGGGAAGAAATAGAAGTGTATCACCCCGAACGAAATGGTTTGTGCAACATCACCCATGTTTTAATTTCACCTTTGAGAGTGAGAAGTTACGAAGGAGTGAGAGAACCTCTTTCTACTGCTGCACTAACATTTTCCCTTACTTGGATCTACCACCATTAGATTGATCGGAGTAGAACTTGGTTTCGAAAAAAAGTCAATCGCTGAAGCTGAAGAAGGGGAATAAGCGACTACTCTGAGGGAGAGCCTCCCTTCAGTATTTATCGACCACTAGAAGGGTCCAGTTTTCGGGGTCAGCAGTGCCCTTTTTTGCTCGCTAATATATAGATGAAAGAAAGGACCTTCAAACTCAGTGAGATACAGAGTCGAGAGCAGGAACAACCTCTAAGCCCAAAAAGATAGTGGAAAGATATGCAGGAGATCCTTATCACACGAAGTGGAGGCCTACTACTGCTTGCTGAAGCCCCAAATGAGTGCCCTATATATACGTGAAAGAAGAAAGAGGTGCTTCAATTGAATTACCATCTCTCTCTCTTTCTAGTAGCTACTCGTTTGAGGGGCAGACCAAAAATTGTGTACTACGACCTGGCGGAGCCGAACTCAAGGCATGGGTGGGAACTTCATAAAGAAAGAAGCACAGAGCAACTTGTTGAACTTAGATTCTAGTGGGTGGTTGATTATTTGGGGCATCTTATTTTACGAGCGAGCAAAAAGAAAGGGAAGCCAACATTGATCTGAGATGCCCTTTAGTAATTTGTTAGTTTTCATTTAACCGCTCGGAGTTAGTGCATGGGGTTCCCATTCTTGCCCAGCAGATGATATAAATCCTCTCCACTCTTTTAGAACGCATATAACAGCTCGATCTCCAAGAAAGGGATTGGGCTCTAGAAGCAGTTAGAATTACGACTGATCGGGAGCAGGAATCTTTCCATTTCTGAGCTC
>JZKD02S0404406.1:158773-169545 GCA_000966675.3 Picea glauca | reverse complement strand
AATTACCATCTCTCTCTCTTTCCAGAAGCTACTCGTTTGAGGGGCAGACCACAAATTGTGTACTACGACCTGGCGGAGACGAACTCAAGGCGTGGGTGGGAACTTCATAAAGAAAGAAGCATAGAGAAGCTTGTTGAACTTATATTCTCGTGGGTGGTTGATTATTTGGGGCAACTTATTTTATGAGCAAGAAAAAAGAAAGGGAAGCCAACATTGATCCAAGTCATGAGTGGGAAGGAATGAAAGGTCCCTTGATGACTTGGATCAATATATTAAAGTCCCCCTACTCCTATATATAATACTACTTGCTAGATGCTGGGGAGAACCACTTAAAGGTATTGTATCTAGGCTATTCTATCGTCTCTATCATCAACATCAAACCATATGGATGGAACCTGGTATCGCGTAAGAGCCAGATGCTAAGCCACGGATGGAGCAGTTGGAACAACCATTGAATAGACTTACTTAGGCAATGGAAGGAAAGAGCGAATGATAGGAAGAGAGGCATATGGATATGGATCCGGATCACCAGTAGAGATAAGATAGTATTCAGAATCCACAAACACTCACTAGTCGATAATCTCACAGAGGATTATATATAGAGCCCGCATAGAACTATTGAGAATCCAGCGCTTCAGTTCAACTAGTTCGACCGAGCGAGAAGTTACCAATTCGATTCGTTAAGCGAAGAACCGCCGAGTAAGTAAAGTAGATATATGGACCTATCCATTTCTTCATCGATCGAACATCTCACCAGCACATTCCAGAGATCAAGAAAATGACTTGGTATCGACTCTGTGGATTGGACTTGACTTAGCGAACTAAGTCCACGTGCCTATACCAGAGCCAGATGCTACTATATATATCCTCTTTAGATCCAGGGGCTCCCCACTTAAACTACTGAAGTTACTTGTTGGCCACGGAACAAATCTTGAAGAGGGGTGGTTTACCATAAAATGATCCACGGGCAGGTAGAAAGAGAAGTCTTTCTTTTGTCCTCCCCAACTGGCAGGCAGGCTGGGCAGAGAATGTCTGTAATTCTACGAAGAGCATTAGAGTTTCGAAGACTTGGATTTGATTGGACCAGTCAAACGTGCCCCTCAATGGGTCACCTGTCAAAAACGAATCACAACCCTTACTTAAAGGATTCCAAGGCCATGACCGATAGGATAGCACACCACTAAATAAATTAAGGAGTATAAGCTACCCATGACTATGTAATCGATCCGTGGCGAAAAACACACATAGAGGGAAACTCTACCATCAGAGAGAGAGTGGGAGAGATATCTTTGGCTTGCCTTCTTTACACCACTTCCACGCCTAGCAACACTCTCGCTGGCGAACATAGAAGAAGTTGCTTCTCTCTCAATGGCATAAGCTTGAAGCGATCTTTGCTCGCTCGGTTTTTGGCACGGAAGGAAGGTAGGTTACGCATGGCCCCTCGCGATGCCTCTTTCGAAACTCATTAGAGAGCATGTACTATCCAACAATATTGAGCATGGGGAGCAAGGAAACCTATGAGAAGTCCTTGGCTACTTGATCTTCCAATAGTGTTTCTGAAGTTTTGGCTATAGAGAAGAAATTCGACAGTTAAATGAGAGAGATCTGCTAAAGGTTCTGGGAGTAGCTCCTAAGTCAGTTCCGAGGATCCAAGACTGGTGGGTGGTTCCTTTCCTGTGGGAGTTCCATTCATCAAGTAGGCTTATGAAAGAAAGGTTCATACAACTGATCATACATAGTGCCAACCCAAGCACGTAACTAACATCTAATCTCATAAGTTATGAAATCCAACCCAACAGGGAGGACTGTTTCCATGCACGATCCCACTACTAGTTGTTTTCCTGTGCCGCTGATAGTAAGTCTTCCTTTTGGCTAAGGGATTTGTATCTATCTATCTAGTAGATATCATATGCTAGCAGATCCCAACCAGGAGAAAGGGAACCACCTAGCTTTCAAACCTTACCGCCTTGCAAGGAGCTTCCTGATCTAAACTAGAATCAACTTAGTGACCTATGATGATGATGATGTTGTTTTCTTTCTGATGCTGCCTCAACGTCATTCAAGAATCAACATAGCAGTGGAAGCGCAGTGAGGGGTCTGCTCCAACAATGGTTGTTGTTTCACTAATAGATTGATCCACCCACTTCTCCCTGAAGGGAGGGCGTGAACTATATAATGCCATGAGGGGGATTGATTGCCTTTTCTTTTATACGACACAATAATATAATCATGCATGAATGATAAACAAAAACGAATCTCCTACCTAATCGTGGAAATAAATCGTAATAATCTCATATATAATGAAATAGAAAGCTTATGGAAATATAATGCTAATTGTTGCAATTACCAAATAAAAATAATAGATACATGTTGTAATGACCTTCCCCTCCTTTGTTGGGAAAGCGGCTCTGCTTCGCTTTGCTCCAAGCTAATTTCATTTCATTGCTAAATATAAGACTTTATCATATAGTTGTTAAATATTGCAATTACCAAGCTAATTCCATTTCATTGCTAAATATGGCCAAAGGAATAGAATTGCTAAATGTGACAATTACAAAGCTAATTCTACTTGTTTGCTAAATATGGTCTCCGCTAATAAAAAATTATTGCTTAAATGTGGCCTTCCCCCAAACAAAGTGAAGTAAACGAACCGGGTAAGTAAGTGAGATTTCCTTCCTTCCCCTCATTCCATTCTGGTACCCTTTAAGGGAGGGTTGGTTAGGGCTAACCAGAATGGAATTCAACACTCAAGAAATGACGTCTAAAACGAGTTAACATAGCTTTCCGGTGTCCCCCCCCATGAAGACACTAACCCATCAGAGGAATACCCCAGGGAAGGATACTGAAAGGAATCGAGGCATTGCATTGTGTTCCATAATTACGTATATAATCAAGTAACTTACTCTGTTTTCATTAAAGTAATTGTTCTATCTCTAGGAAGGGGAATTGGTCTCGAAGGTAGGGGATAACCATGCTTAGAGTTATGGGGGAATGATCCGTCTTAAGATCTATAGGGGTATAACTGCCTTAAGAGCCATGTAGGTATGACCGCCCTGAAAGCTGTGGAGTTATGACAAGGTTATAGGGAGATAACTACCCTTAGAGTTATGGGGATATGGCCACTTACTGGCGAGTTATATAAGAAGTGACTGGCTAGTTATATAAGAAGCATGCAACGGGTTTTAAGATAGCCTTCAATTGGAGATCAAAATCTATAGAGCTAGCTAGAAGTATTTATGAGCCTTTGAAATCATCGGTGTTATAGATCTCTATCATTTCTAGATTTCTGGTAAGGATATGAATCTATACTATATAAATATTACTGTCTGTGAGATCATCCCGAGACCTGGACCTACGATTATCCTGAAACCTATATCGCTATCCTATTGTGAGATCATCCCGAGACCTACTGAGACCTGACCTATGATGATCCCGAGATATATGATATGATCATTCCGAGACCTGAATTATGATTATCCCTATACTTCCTATGAGCATCCTGATACCTATGAGTATTTTGAGATCTATTGATACCTATGATTGTCCCGAGAACTATACCTATGATCATTCCAAGACTTTCTATGGTCATCCCTAGATCTATGGTTATCCCTAGATCATTCTGATACCTCTAATTATCTCGTGACCTACCAGGATCTATGGTTTTATCCTGAGATCGAGACTTTATGGTTATCCCTGGACCTACCGAGATTGGATCTATGATTATCCCTAGACCCATGATCACTCCGAGCCTAGACCTATGATTATACTGAGTTCAATACTTTATGGTTATCCCTGGACTTACAATTATCCTGAGACCTCTCTTGTTAACTGGAACCTATATCCCTATCCAACTGTGATATTACCCCGATACCTATTTCACTAACCAGGAGTTTTTCACGGGGCTATTTCCTTCGTAAACAATCTCTTAACCCCTTATTACCGAAGCTATTTATCTCGTAAATAGTCTCGAAACGTAAACGATTAACTGAGCAGTTTCTCTCCATGACAACTCCGTAAGCCTTTTTCACCGATCTATTTCCCTCTATAAATCCTCCGTAACTTATCCATAATACATACATCCCTAAGAAGCCTTAGATTGCTTACCGAGATTGTAACCAAATGGGTTATTAATCCACTGAATAGTGGTTGGTTGGCTGGATTATCATTGACTTAATGAGTTGTTGAGCTGGCTAACGGAAGAATGCTATTCCTTCTTATTCCTATCTTCCTTCTGTTAAAGCGAATAAGAGTACTTAAAAGTGTAACCTTATTCCTTTCATTCCTAGTCCCACTTTGTTTTCTTGTGTCAATCCAAAAGGATGTGCCAATAGAACGGTGGAATATAGTATAAGCCTTCTTTTCCAAAAATAGAATGCTTCAAATAGAGTGATTAAATGGGGTTCATGGATGAATGAAAAACCGTCGGCCATTTTAGCGCGTTTTAAAGCTACTTTCTTATTTTAACGAGGTCACACTTGTTGAGTTCCATTTCCGATTCTATGCGTTATATAAAGGTCGTATTCTGATTTTATGCATTCTACATCTTCTGATTCTACGCGTCCTATAAGGGTGGCTAGCCTATGTTCTCTTTTAACCCGTAGTGAGACCGCTTGCTTGTTGTTTTTATTTATGAATGGCAACCTGTATAATATAAATGACTATTTGCGAGTGTTTTACAACTATTTTATCATTTCTTTTCTGATTCTATGTGTTCTATAAGATCAACTTTTATACCATGTGACCTTTACCTTTAATTGACTAAATGGTAGATTGATGAAAGATCATTCGTGTTGGAGATTAAACAATGATGAAATGTATGATAAGGCCATTATGCTGGTTTTAAGCCTATACTATGGGACTTCTTTGATTCATTGTTTTGGGTTTTAAGCCTATACCGTGGGGACTTCTTTGAACCATTGTGCAGGTGTGAAGCCTATACGACTGGACCTTATTGTGCAGGTATAAAGTGTACACTACAATACCTCTTTGAAGGGGACCAATCAAACCTGTTAGCCTTTTTCCTGTTAGCCCCTTTTAAAGGGATCAATTAATCTATTAGCTCCTTAAACCCTGCCTATTAAGCTATTAAGTAGGAGAAAACTTGTTAGTGTTAGTAGGATAGGCCATAGTGGGTGAGTTAGCGTTGTGTTATGGTACGCAMTAAGAGAGGTAGATTGAGTTGTTGAATTGAAAGGTAGATTGGACAAGGGTAAAAGTGGATCCAATAAGTTTCTTTTAGTTTTCTTTTTTTAAGGAGCTATAAAGGAGTTAGGCTAGAACTGTTCGCTATAAGAATAAAAAAACATAAAGAGTTATGGTAACCTTTACTAGGCAAGAGGTCTGTAAATCTTGCCAAACCTTGCCAATAAGGTACATAAACCTCACTAGAAAAGAGGTACGATAACCTTACAAATAAAGAGGTGTGGTGACTTAGCTGAGAAAGAGGTATTGTAACCTTACCAATAAGATATTATATCTTTATTGAGAAGGAGGTACAATAACCTTAACTGAGAAGGAGGTACAATAATCTTACCAAGAGAAGAGGTATGATGACCTAACCGATAAAGAGGTGTGATAAACCTATTAAGGAGGTACGATAATGTTATTGGTATAGATAGACTATAGCCTTACTGGTAAAGAGATGTGGTTACCTAACCGAGAAAGAAGTAACCTAGCTGAGAAAGAAGTACGGTACCTCATCGGAGAATAGGTATTTTAACCTTACCAAGTAGGAGGTCTGGAAACCTTGCCAAATCCTACTAAGAAGGTATAGTAACCTCACTGGTAAAGGGGTATGGTAATCTTACTGAGAGAGAGGTACGCTACCAATAAAGAGGTATGGTGACCTTATAAAGGAGGCACAACAGCTTTACCAAGAAATAGATCTAAGAAATAGATATGGTAACCTAATTGATACAGGGGTTTGGTTCTCTTAAGATCCCCTGCATGTTCCTAGCTAGCTACAAGGTCCAAATAAGGGCGGTGCTCTGCATCGTATATAGATCTAAAGTACCCACCAAGAAGACATAATCGATTTTACTTGACCAAGCACTCCACTTGATCGAAGCCAGCCTTAACGAGACATAGATGAAATGCACAATGAACTTCTTTAACGATGCACTTGTAACAATTGAATATTATCATATTTAGGGACAGGACAATGATGAAATAACAAGCCAGAGGAATACAAGCTGCTACTATGTATGGGATGAAACTGCTTATCGATCAATGTATAATCACTTAATAATCTCTATATGAATCTTTAGCTGCCAATCTTTCTAGAAACAAATATATATCTCTCTTTAAATGAACCAATCTTTATCTTAGGCTTTGTTTCAATGAATACTACTAAGGCCGTCTTTCAATGAATACTTCTGAGGCTGTCTATCGAACTACTATAAGAATAATCTATCATATGGAATCTTTCTCTCCATCATAGGAAAGGTATTTAACAATCTCTCTAAGAATATCTCTTTCCATGTTGCAAGCTATGAATGAACTCTCCCATGCATGTGACTAGAATACCACATAGGTACTTGCAGTTGTAAAGGAATTGAACTGGCAATACGAACTATCCAAACTTGTAGGTCTCTCTCGTTTATTGAAGCGTGAGAAATCTCAAGAGTCATACTGGGTAATCTAATCATACTAACTGATAAGAATAATCATACTTGTGACAGATCATGGTGGTCCTGTTCTAGGTAAGGTAACTCATAGCGAGAATGAAACTTATCGAATCAGACTTCTCATTGTAACTCCACTTAATATCATGCTCTATTGGATAACTTCATGTCATGCTCGTAATCATAGGGCTAACTTTAGGTAGTCGTCATAGGCAATAATCAGACTAGAGATCATGTTCCCATTCTGTTGGGGTAAGACTAAGATGATGGTCCCATTGGTTTTGGGAACAAAGATATGTTGCATGGTGCTGCTCCACTATAAGAACAAACCCTGCTGCTGCTGATGAACAACCACACTCTACTTGAGCTGCTAATGAACAACCATACTCTAGATGACGAACAAACCTTGCTTGTGAACTTGGGGTGTAGTTTACATGAGAATCCTAATAGTGCAGTTCCAGTTGATAAGAGATACCTGGCTTGGTTTGTCTGGTCTTTGTCTAATGGGTTTCTTAGCCTTGATGGTCCATCCTGGCTAATCTCTAACGGGTAGGTACTTTCATAAGGACTAGGGTAGGTAATTGTCTTCCAACCGGGTAGGGACGTTCTTATTCAAATGGTAACTAATCCCGCGAAATGAGAAATAAATGGTAAGTGGTGGGCTCACTCCCTCCCTCCGCTGCACATGTAGTAAAAATAGAATAGGGAAACTAGCTTGGGAATATGAACACTTACTTTGTTTCACTGTCATTCTTAACTAATCTATGAGAGTCAAAACTACGCTACACCTTGGCTCATAATCATGGGAATGGAGTCTAAGCAGTCCACCCCACACTTCCTTTCCAGGAGTAGGAGATGGTCGCTTGAAGGAAGTAGGCGAGTACGAGCTTCCGGGTTTCGAGAGAGCAGGTATGTCAGGCAGATGGGTCAGTTCGCATGGAAAGAGAAGAGTTCATAGCCTCCAACGTTGTAATTAGGGCACGTGTAAAGAGCACAGTTAGTTCCCCTTTGATGGGTCTTGGGTTGCGGTCGAAGGAATAGGTCTTGTTTCAAACTAGTTTCTTCTTCCAATGGTGGCTCATTTTGTAGACGCCATGAGCTAGGTTTCGATTTCATAGCAGGAAACCGACTCTCTGTTATAAGGGAGCGTACCTTTTTAGTGGGAATCAAGTCATTTTCCTTTTGTGTGGTTGGTAGCTTATAACCGGTCTGATAAATGGAATCAGATTTGAGAACTAGCTCTTTTAGGTCGACTGAATAACAAGAAGCTCCCCTCGCCTATATAAAAGAAAGAAGTCGAATGGGATCGAGGAGTCAAGGATTTGCTGGGCATTCTGAATCGAAGAAGGGCTAGGTCTAAATATGGTGCTCAAAAACCATAGGGCCAACTACTGATTTACTTAGAGGAGACCTATATCTACTCATTCTCCTATAGGAGATCAATGGAACTATTTGAGAATCGATTAATTGATCCTTCCTTAGAATTGGATTTCAATATGGCAAAAACATAATTCATATATTAACACGTTGTTGTCTGTGTGAGTCTTCGTTTAGTTGTCTGGTTTGACTCTTGCTCGCTTCGGAAAGTCTAGATCAACGGAGCGGGTTGAGCGTGATGTCGTGTGTTGAGCGGATGGTTGGATAACGTGCTGGGCAGGGGCCCCTTAGGCGGAAGGGTTGCTAGGTCTCGGTTTTTCCAATAATAGAGGAAACAGACCCTTGGTTGCAACAAGTTACCCTCGGTTGTGCTAATGCTAGAGGAAAGGGACCTGCGAATCTGGTGAGTTGGCTTGGGCAGATGGACCGAGGAAAGGTAGAAAGAAAGGACGATTGCTTTGCCTCTAATCTGATAGGATGGGTATTGAGTCGCTAGGTGTGCTTTGCAAAAGCTTTCTTTGGATCATAGTATCTGAGATTAATCGTGGCAGGAAGCACTAAAGACAATGCCTCTCAACATCTGAGTTCAATCTAACAAATAAATAGAAGGCGCTTGTAGGATGAAGAAGAGAAACTCGTAGAACCGAAGTCAATAGACTAGCTTAACTTGGAGGCAACCAAGGGATGTTCAAATAGGGGGAAGGGGTTGACGCAAAACCGAATGTTTGGCTTGGCTATGCCCTTTATCCTGTCTTCATCAAGTGGCATGGGACACACCAACCTAAGTGAAAGCACAAGAAGAAAGGAATGGGAGAAAGTCATTGCCTAGAGTCACTACTCTAGGAGAAGAACTGACTCTAAAAAAGACTAGTCCTGATTCTCGGACTGTAGGGATGCCGGTCTCGTACAGACTTAAAACTAACAATTCAGGTGACTAACATTCTTCATATTCAAGTATGGTTATGGGAGTCAGGGTCGTCTCCTCGGCTGCTACCTTCCCCAAGGCTGAGATTTTGTTTGTTCGGGCTTGGGTGGTTTGTCTCCTTTCTTTCTATTCCAGGGGATTTCTTTCTGATTCCCACTCCTTGCTGCAAGAAAGATCCTTCCTTCAGATCTTTAGACAGTGTTTGGACTTCAGATAACCCCTCTCTTGCTTGCGGGGCAATAACAATAGTCGGAAGTGTCTTCTCATCTGAAGGTCCCTCTTTTGCTTGCTGGGTCTCTTCCTTCGTTTCTTCTAAGGTTACCTTCTCTTCACTTTCCACAATCCTCTCTTGCAAGCCCAATCGTAGCTGCATTTCTCGAGCTTTGGATTGTTGAGCGAAGTTATTATAAAGGGAATTCCAGATTTGATGTGCATGAGTCATATCTCTTACCTGAGACAACATTTCTTGAGCTTTGGATTGTTGAGTTTATCCAACTAACCAACAACTGATCTTTGCAGAGCCACTTTGAATATGCACTTGGAAACCTTGACAGATCCATCGGTCGATGTGGAGCACTCTATCCACTTTTCTGGAGCAGTAATGGTTCCATCAAGAAAGCCAAGCAGTTGTTCACTGCGAACCAGAGGAAGCTGGAGCTCCCTGAGAATGAAATGGGTGCCGTCGAGTTTGATAGTCACAAGATTGGTGATATTCATCATAGCCATATTTCATAAATAAATATGCAACAAATGGATCTGATGTTAGAAAAGATCTGTTTTAACATTGAGACATGAGGTAGAGAGGGTCCGACGTTAAGATCCAAGGATGGATTGACGTCAACACCTAGTGTTGCACAGATTAGAGAAAATAAAGAATCCATAAAAGTGGAGGAAATGAGAGAGAGGAGACGGCGTAGATCTTTGAGAATCCTGTGAAAGAAAAGAGCCACTCTGATCTTTGTTGCATCGGGCGATGAAACCTCTGAGGAACGACAAAAACTCCATGATCTGCGATAGATTCTCTGAAGCTCAGAGAATGCTCCACAGATTGCTACAGGCTCCCTGGAAGAGCAGAGATGATCGATGGGGAAGACTTGCAATGAAAGTTGGCTGAAGTGAAAGCCTCTCCGATGGAGGTTTGCGATGAGAGATTGCTGGCTGCGACGAATAAATGAAAAGAAAGGACTCCTCACTCTACACTGAATCGATGAAGACTAAAGAAGGCAGGCAACCACCCCTTGACCCCGCAGAAATAGAAGATCTGCAAGAGGATTATTATAGAGGAGGAGGGAATGATTCGTGCCTGGGGTTCCTTGCAACAAGGATGGGGAATGAAGCAAGGGTTAGAAAACAACCCTAAAGGAGCACCCGCTCTGATACCTTGAGAAAATGTGAGTGAGGGAATGAATGGATGATTGATCATTGGATTATATAAAGACGATGCTTCCTCAGCTACTGGTGCTCCCGGTGGACCTAGCCAACTGAATAATCAAGCTTAGCAACTAGTTATTGAACTGAGCAGAGATAAGCTGGTACTAGCTAAGATGCTACGAGTAAACTAGATCAAAAATCATTGGGGTGGTTAGCGACTGCTAGCTTTGTAAGTGCTCATTCAAATCCACAAGTGATGCAAGGAAGAACCTCCCTCCCCATGGCGTTTACGAGGAGTTACAACTCATATCGGAGCGTTGGTACACCTCCCATCCGTTCGAGGGCATGCATGGCTATCGCCCTTGCACCGATCTTGTGTTGATCGATGGTGTTATAGCTAGAAGTGCCTTTCCCGCCCGCATGAACAGATTGGAACTGCTGAGTCAACTGCTACTTATGAAACCTATGTCTCATCA
>JZKD02S0404406.1:142721-153263 GCA_000966675.3 Picea glauca | reverse complement strand
TAAATGAGACATTAAATGATTAAGTATTAGACTAATGGTTAGTGATTAATTGATTATTAAATAAAGTAATTGATTAATTATGTAATAAACCAATGGGGGAAAATAAAAAATAAAAAATATAAATAAGGTTAAATGGGGTTACGTATCCCATGAGGGATAACGTAACCCATACGTTAAAGAGAATATTTAATAGAGGATAAGACCATTAATAAAGAACTAAATGAACATATAAGGCTTTAATGAATGGATAAGGTGTTTGGTGGGGAGTGAAGGTTCGAGGGCGGTGAAGGAGGCATAAGGGAAGGAGGAGGATTCATTTTGGGGGGATTCATTCATGCAGTTTACGGGAGGAGATTTTGGGAGCTTTGAGACAGAGTTATAACAGTGGTATTTACAGTGCACCGGGGCTGAGGGGTTTTGGGCTCGGAGGGCTAGGACGTCCGTAGATGTCCTAGGTCCAGGCGTACTGGTCGGTAGGGTGGCTGGTTTTGGGGTGTCGAAGGAGCAAGCTGCTGCGGATTTGTTGCGGATTGGTTCAAGCGAAGGGAGACAACATCAGAACGAGGTATTTCACCTGTTATGCAATTTGTTATATAAATTTAGCTTGTATGCAAATGGTTATGTAAATTGTTAATTTATTTATTGAAAAATGGGAGTGAATATGCTAGATTAATTTAAAAATTTAGTAAATTTCAAATTTACTGTTCTATTTTATTTTCTGGTAGTTTAATGAAATCCCGGTCACTACAAAGTCTGAATAAAACATGGCCATAAGATTTGGATAGAGCACAAAACGGAAAAACTAAACAGGAGTACGAAAAATTCTCTGTGTTTTTGCAGAGGTGGTGTAGAGAGCCTAAGAGATTTAAACATTAAAAGAGCTATTAAAACCCACTATCATGAGTGTCATTGTGAGGAGTGAAGATGTAAGGTTGTGCACAGTTTGGGCAATGCTACTAACTTTGTGTGCACGAGAATGCATCAAATATGATGTCAAGTCTGTTGTTGAAAAGAGTGTGTTTGTGGAGCTGTTGCATCATGTCCCTCCGCATCTCGAAGATGAGCTCCAAATGTTCTAGCGCTAGGAAGCAAGGTGAGTGTGAATCTCGGGCCATGGCTGAGGTGGGTGGTGGAGGCTCAACCGGACGGTTAGCTAAAGGAATTTCTTCCTGGATTATACAAGTTTCCCTCGCCATGACATCTCCTATAGAAGTTACAAGGAGATTGGTCTTGGGTCGGTCTTTGGGGTTCAGAACTATGTAGAGGAGGGTCCGGAAACACCATAATTGGTTCCTCTGGAATTTCCTCATCTACATAGGCCATTGGAGGCAAATTTGGCTCCTTATTCCCTTGAATCAATGTGCTCGAAAAAGACTGGGAAAGCTTGTGAAGGAATCTCTGCCTGGATGCATAGTAATACCAGGAAGTTCCCCACTTGGGATTTCCCTTCTCTCAGGGCATGGAAAATAAGGAAAACCAGGCAGAACTTAGTAGAGGAGCATGTAGAGCTGGGATATTGAATGGAACAAAGCACACATGCAAAAACTGAGCCGAGTGGAACGAGCCAGAACAAACCATATGAAATGGAGGAGCATTAGTGGTGTTGAGGTGACCTTTCTCACCCCTCCCATACCCATCATCGCCCATCCACCATGGTGCACTAAGAGCTCCATTAAACCTACACGAGGGAATTGTCCAACCGGCCCAAGAGCGCGATGAATTATGTCCTCCATCCAAGATTTAAAGGCGCAGGTGTCGACAGGGCTCATAAATGGCTTGGGTTGCATGTTATCTGTGTGGCACCCCATCGAGGGGGGGGGGAGTCTCTTCGGGATATATCCATACATTGGCGTAGTAATGAGGGGGTGTGTGGAGATTCGAGCATCCAATTGAACCATCTCCTCCTTTGAGGCTACTCCCTCATTAGCTAAGTGATCTGTTATCTTGTTTGATTCTCTTTTCACATGTGAGGGGATTAAAGTGAGGTTGGGTTGAAGGAGGGATCTGAAGTCCCTCAGTAGTCCTAGAAGTCTCCAACTTGGGGAAACTTTCGAGGGTTGAGAGCCATGGATGATTTTTAAGACAAGATGGATTATCACCTAGGAGTCCCCTTCCACTATGATATGATGATAGATGTTGTGACTGATTGCTAGTTTGATTCACTTAATGAGATTCCATAGTTCTGCTGCATTTTTTGTGTTGAGCCCTGGGTAACCTATTGTGATGTGTAGAATACTTCCCACACTATCTGGGAGAACTGCCCCAAAACCAACTGGCCCGGGATTTCCCTTCGAGGAGCCATCGAAATTTAATTTGACAAAGCCTTGAGGGGGTGGGGACCAAGAGAGAGGTATGCAAGAGAGTTTGGTCAGATGAGGGGGGGGGGCTGGTTAGGGGGGTTTAGTTTCCAAGCCGAGAATATGAGACTTTTTGAAGGATTGCATTGCACATCATTATGTGTCCAGGGCTTAGCTCTGATTGTTTCCTGAATGAGAGTGAGGATCGTTTCCCAAGTACGGGGGGGGAGAGGAAGTGGAGTGGAAGATTCTTTTGTTTCTCTCTTTCCATATTTGTGAGACTATGAATCCTGTAATAATTTCCAGATGTGATCTAAGATCGAGATTTGATAGGTAATGGAGTCCCAATTTTCAATAGTGTTGACAATACAATGTTTGTTTTTGTTGGAGTGACGCATTATTTGTATTGCCATGTCCCAGATTAATCCACTTTGAGAGCATTGATTTAAGATGTGCTCCATTGTTTCTTCTTGTTGTCGGTAGAGGAGGCATATTGAAGGTCCCACAAAGCCCCGATTTTGAAGGTTATCCCAGGTGAGTATATGATTCTGGGCAATTAGCCAAAGAAAAATGGAGACTTTCGACCCGAATTTGGGGTTCCAAATTTTACCCCAGAGGTGCTCTTTTGGTTGCATTTGATAATTTTCTTGAAGATTGTAGGATTTTTTTATTGAGAAGTTTCATGTTGGCGAGTGTCCCCACCTGAGGATGTTTGGTTATTCATTGATGCAGATCTTCCGCTGCAAGGCCAAATCCCCCCAAGGTTGTGTATTGCTATCTTCCGGTATGTTTAGTTCATGGGGTTGAGTCTTTTGTATGCACCACAAGGGTTGCAGAGAATTTTCCTTCCAAAGGTCCTTTACATGTAGTGTATCTCTGAATTGCATTTGCTAATGAAGGGGGCTTATCTCTTGCATTGAGTGCAATGGTGGAAAAAATTGCCAGCAGTCCTGCTAGAATAACGACCGCCCTCCATTTCGTATCTTCCAAAAGGCATATTTCTATGTGACAAAGCGATTGCACCAAGCTGCATTCCATATGTTGGATCCTTGAATCAGATCATTTAGTCTGATGAGGAGGTCCTCACTAGTGGTAGGCTCATATTTGAGCTTCCAAAGTTTATACCATAACTCTGTAGAGTGTTTGAGCTAGCGCCACTAACGTTTTGCCCCCATTATGTGATTGAGATTTCCTGGATCCCTAAGACCGAGTCCACCTTTTGAATAAGGCATGCAGATTTTATCCCAACCTACTTGAGTGCACTTCTTGTCCGGGTGGTGTCCATGCCAGAGAAAATTTCGTTGGAGGTTTCTGATGAATTTTATAACTGACTATGGTGTTGTCAAGGTTGTAAATAGGTACGTTGGTAGTTCTTGAAGAACATATTTTAATAGGACTAGTCGAGCTGCTAGGTTGAGAGAGAAAAAGATCTAGTTATTTAGATGGTTAGAGATGGATAACAGGAGGTTATCCCAAGAGATGATATGAATGGATGCCCCCGTAAGGGGGATAACGAGACAGTTGGATGGAAGGGAGCTCTTAGGGATCCCTAAAAGTCTGTAGATGTGGGTTTGGATTGCCATCGAGGCATTGAAAAAGAAAAGCTGTGAGTTGTTCAGGTTTAGGGAGGTTCCCGAAGCTTCTACAAAGTCTGTGAGAATGGTCTTAAGATTGTTAGCCTTCTGAGTGGTGGGAGTATTCATCAGCAAGGTATCATCCAAAAATTGACTGTGAGAGGTTGTTAGCTAGAGATTGTGAAGAGGTAGGCATTTGAGGGAACCATCCTCGACTAAGGCATTAATGTAATGACCAAGGCCTTAAGACATTATGACAAAAAGGAAAGGGGAAAGGGGGTCCCTCTGACATATGCGACTGGTGGGGGAGAAGGACTGGGAGGGCACTCCATTAACTAGAATGGTGAAGAAGGTTGAGGAAGTGATCTGCATGATCTAGGCTATCCAAATTGTATCAAAGCCAAAGGCCTTGAGGAGGGAGCGCATATATTACCAACTTATTCTGTCAAAAGCTTTTGAGAGATCAAGTTTGATGGGCGTACCTGGGGTACAAGTTGATTTGAGTGATTGTATTACCTCATGCACAAGGATTACACTATCCATGATTTTGCGTCCCTCCACATTGTCGGATTGTTCCTTGGAGATGATGAAGGGTAGCACCAGTTTGAGTCATAGAGTTATTACCTTCGTGATGGTTTTGTAGATTACATTATAGAGGGAAATGGGTCGAAACCTCTTTGGATGGGTTACCCTCTCTTCCTTTGGGATTAATGTGAGGAAAGTGGCATTGAAGGGTGAGAGGTTTTGTCCAAATGTTCTAGATTCCTCTAGTACTTGCCATACTTATTCCCTGATCATCGACCAATAATAGTGAAATTTTTTTGTTGTAAAGCCATCTGGCCCCGGGGCTTTTCCTAGTGGCATCTCTTTGACTACTTGATCGAATTCCTCTTGTGTGATCAGCCTCATCAGTGTTTCATTTTGTTCCTTTGTGATGAGGGAAGGGATGTGTCGGGTTATCTTTATTATGGTCGACATTTTGTCCCTTAGGGGTTCTGATTGGAGGTCTTAGTAGTAGTTAACCAGTTCAGCTTCCATGCTTGCATGATCTAGAATGGGGTTCCCCTAGGTATCTTCTAGTTGGGTAATTCTATTGATATATCGCATATGCACCATGGAGCGGTGAAAGAACTTGGTGTTCCTTTCTCCCTCATTACGTCATTGTACTCTGGATTTTTGTCTCTAAAGTATCTCTTCGTGTTTCTGACGCTCCTCTAGATCTACCTATATCTTTTCTTCCTCCCTTGCAGAGTCTATCATCCATCCCTATGAAATACATTCTTGTTGTAGGTCCTCTAGGGGCTGCTCAATCTCCTGTTTTTCCTGGAAGATATTACCAAACACATTTTTGTTCATGTTTATTAGATGCCATTTGAATTTCTTTATCTTTTGTTGAAATTTATGCATGCATGTGCCATGGTCTATCTCTTCCTACCTCCACCAGGTTGTGGAAAGTTCTCGAAAATCTGGGTGGCGAGCTAGAACTTTTTGAATCGAAAGGGTTTAATCTTGGGTGTTGCTCTTGTGTCTAACCAGATAGAGAATGGCCAATGATATGAACCTGATTTTGGGAGAATGTTTTCTTCAAACACCAGATCATCCAACATTATTGATTCAGAGATGAGGAAGCGATCTAATCTTCTTGCAACATGTTTGGGTCTAGATCTCCAGTTGGACCAAGTGAAAAATCCATTCTTTGTTTCTATGTCTATAATTTTTAGTTGGTCTATTAGTGATATGAACTTACCATTGTCCTGATCTAACCGCTTTGTGCCTCCAGTCTTCTCCTCCAGCATAAGAGTGATGTTGAATTCGCCCCCTACTATCCAACGTACAGATCTCAACAATGTAATATTGTGGATATCACGTGTAAGAAAAAATCCTTGTCTTGGGAACTTTGTGGTCGATAGGCATTTGTAATAATTCCATCTTTGTTGGATCCTAAGGCCCTAAAGTGGATTGTGGATGTGACAAATTTGGAAAAAGGTTGATCTATTGTGACTGTGGCAGGGTTTCATAGAATGGCTAGGCCCCCTGTAGCACCATTTGAGTCTATGTGAATGGAGTTAAAATTCCTCCAGCATTGCTAAAAGATTTCGTCAGTTGATTCCCCAGCGCATTTTGTCTCCTCTAAAAGGAGAATTTCTGGATTCTCTGCACGAATATTGTCTCGATGGGTCCTTTGTTTGGACCTTCCATTAATCCCTATAATGTTCCAAGTGATGATCTTTATCATGATGAGTTGGGTGGTGGGGATAAGTACCCTTCCATGAGATAGTGGATTTGTCTCGAGTTAAGCATATAATTTCCTACCTCTTTGATGAGTCGTTGTGTTGATTTGCGGCCTCTATGTTTGATTTCTCAGGGGGTGCGCCTAGGCTCAGGTGTTGGATCTGGGGATATGCCTAGTCACGAAGTGGCCCCTGCCATGGAATCAATGAATACTTTGTGCACTTTCCTGAGTTGTTCTACTGGGATGGTTTGAAACTCCTTTTTATTAAAGGCTTCCTTCAGTTTCTCTAGGTCAATGTCTGCTAGATCTTGATCATCCAACTGCATGAGAGTGTCCCCACCATCCTCTAGTTTATCCTCATTTTGTTGAACTATAGGATCTATTTCTTAGTTCTGTCCTTTTTTTGGTTCAAGCTATAGCTTGGATTTTCCATTATCTTTGTCTTGGTTGTCTTTCTTATGCGAATTTTCCACCTCCTCTTCTATTGGGAGCTGATTTAGGATATGAAAAGAGTTGTTAATGGGGATCTTCTGGTTACTTTCTTGGGAACTTTGCGGTCGATAGGCATTTGTAATAATTCCATCTTTGTTGGATCCTAAGGCCCTAAAGTGGACTGTGGATGTGACAAATTTGGAAAAAGGTTGATCTATTATGACTGTGGCAGGGTTTCATAGAATGGCTAGGCCCCCTGTAGCACCATTTGAGTCTATGTGAATGGAGTTAAAATTCCTCCAGCATTGCTAAAAGATTTCGTCAGTTGATTCCCCAACGCATTTTGTCTCCTGTAAAAGGAGAATTTCTGGATTCTCTGCATGAATATTGTCTCGAAGGGTCCTTTGTTTGGACCTTCCATTAATCCCTGTAATGTTCCAAGTGATGATCTTTATCATGATGAGTTGGGTGGTGGGGATAAGTACCCTTCCGTGAGATAGTGGATTTGTCTCGAGTTAAGCATATAGTTTCCTACCTCTTTGATGAGTCGTTGTGTTGATTTGCGGCCTCTATGTTTGATTTCTCAGGGGGTGCGCCTAGGCTCAGGTGTTGGATCTGGGGATATGCCTAGTCACGAAGTGGCCCCTGCCATGGAATCAATGAATACTTTGTGCACTTTCCTGAGTTGTTCTACTGGGATGGTTTGAAACTCCTTTTTATTAAAGGCTTCCTTCAATTTCTCTAGGTCAATCTCTGCTAGATCTTGATCATCCAACTGCATGAGAGTGTCCCCACCATCCTCTAGTTTATCCTCATTTTGTTGAACTATAGGATCTATTTCTTAGTTCTGTCCTTTTGTTGGTTCAAGCTATAGCTTGGATTTTCCATTATCTTTGTCTTGGTTGTCTTTCTTATGCGAATTTTCTACCTCCTCTTCTATTGGGAGCTGATTTAGGATATGAAAAGAGTTGTTAATGGGGATCTTCTGGTTACTTTCTTGATTGTGCTTTCTAGGGGGTTGTTTTCTCCTTCTTGTGACTGTTGTGTAGCCATCCTTTTGCTTTTTGTCCCTTGTGTTGGTGACGAACAACATTACCACTATCAGTACCATCTGATAACATCAACTGCATCATCTCTCGAGGCCATACTCCATCTGAGTAATCGGGCATGATGTTGAGTATGTCACTCACTCAACATAGTGATACAAGAACCATTCGTCTAATCCATACATACGCCCTAGAAGAATAGTTGCCCCAACAGATGTTGAAATCCCTGCAATGGGCTACAAGGATCATTCTTCTAATTTAGACCTACGTCCTAGAAGAATGTCACTCCTCCCAGATGTTGAAAGCCACACTATGGTCTATAGAGACCATTCCTACAAGAATGTTAGTCGCAGACTATTTTCTAATCGGGTCATATGTACGATAGAGATTAATATCTACCCATATGCCTTAGAAAATATCAGTCCTGTATCAACCACCCTAATCAGAACGTCTTTTCCTTAGGAGGTAGGCTATTCAACCTGATCGGTCCAATAATTGTGCCTCAGGAAAAATACCAGTCCATGATACGTCAGAAATCTGTCAACCTGGACCATTCTCCATAGGGAGAATGTTTGTCCAGCAACAATATGACTATCCATCTAATTGGCAATCATCTCTAGCAGTAGTGGTAGTCTCCATGGCAATCAGATAGTAGCATACAACTTCTACAATTCCATCCAATAAAATACAATTGTGTCTATTCATAGTAGTATATGACTACTATCTAGTCGTACACAACCACTCCTAGTAGCACATGACTACTAGCCAGTGACACATAGTCACTACAAGTGGATCACATCCACCACAATAGCATACAACTATTATCTAGAGACAAACACTCTCCACAACAATCATATCATCTGATATCAACCTGCATCAACAATGTCATGATATAAACTCAGTCATCTAGTCCATTCTTCCACTCACATCTATGAGATCTAGAACAACATCTTCCCTTAGAAAGTTAAACATCAACCATGGGTTGTCTGGACTATTCTTCCTAAGCATAGAAGAATAAATGTCCTTGATTGTTGAACCTGGACCATTCAACCTAACTGGGCCATTCTTTTGGCACGATTCATAGTGAAACCTAGAGAATGAGTTTGCCTTAGGGGATGATTGTTCATGATTGTTGAACCTGGACCATTCAACCTAACTGGTCCATTCTTCTAGCACGATTCATAGTATAACCTGGAGAGAATGAGTCTTCCCTGGGGAATGATTGTCTAGACCATTTCCTATGGAAATGGCTGTCCTACACCAACCTCCTACATCAGACCATTCTTAGAAACTGCTCAAAGCTGTGAACTTCTAAAGAATGACTACTCAGAGAGGCTGGCCATTCTGCTTGACCACTTCTCCGAGTGACTGCCAAGGAGAATGATTGTCCTATACCATTTCCCCACACTGACCACAAGGGGAATTGTTGTCTATGGTACATTAGCAATTTTTCAGACCATGACTGTTCACTCTAGACCATTGTCTGAACTAGAAAATGATTGTCCATAAAAAATCCCGGACCACTTTCTGGACAACAAAGTGACTGCCCAACCTGGACCATTTTCCAAACTGGAAAATGACTGTCTATATATCAATAACATATCAGTGCTCCCTCCCAACCTAGGGAGTATTCACTTCATTTTCCAATAAGGAAGTCATCTCCACGAGTCTCAGCTTGTCCTTTAAGTATGCAAACTTTTCATCTTGTATAAAGGCTTTACCAAAAATATTTTCTATCTGCTTATCAATGGAGATATAGTACTTGATCTCAATGTGCTTCAACCTATGATGGAACAACGGGTTTTTTGAGAGCTTCACACAACTCTAGTTATCACAATATATCATGGTTGAATCCAACACTTGATCAAACAGTACATAAACTAGTTTACAGAGCTACACTGATTTCGTACAAGCATCACAAGTTGCAATATACTCTGCTTCTGTAGTGTTGAGTGAAACAAACCTATGTTTCTTGCTAGACCATGATATCGTGGAAAAACTCAAACTGAAACATATCCATGAAGCACTTCTTTTGTTATTAGTGTAGAAATTTAATGACAAAATCAACATGCACAAATTTTGTCATACACTTAGCAACCTAGAGATAACTGTTACCTATGAAATCTGAAATGTATAAACCCACATTCATAAAATATTATGAGCATAAATACACATTGCCAAGCACTTTCGCAGTGGAATAAACACAATGAACAACAATTACACATCCATGCAATACTCATAAATTCATGCAACCAGCTAGGGAAAACCCCAATGTGGGGAAACCCAAAGAGAGAGAGAGATTTATTAGCTTCAGGAAAGTTATATCAGCAACAACATACAATTTCCAGCAAGGGAAAAACTCAATTACAACACCCAAAACAGTCCCCAATTTTTTGCCTAGAGAATTGTGCCAAAACTGTACTATTGTACGAGCTCCCTTGACTGTACACCATCTCGAAATACATGCCCATAGTCAGTTGTATGGAAAAAATGGTATGGCCTCTTCAGGAACAAGAAGCACTTCAATCAGCCTCAAATTTTTGTGCCCACAAACAACCTCGAAAACCGTTCCTTCTTCCTTGTTGAAAAGATCCATACAGTACGAACTCCAACAATAACAATAAAACTCTACAACTTCACACATAAAATCACCTTGGGAAATGTGCCCAATCTCCCTTGGGAAATGCACCCATCTTGTTGTCCTTTCCTCTCCTCCTCAAAGCGCTCTCGGAAATCTCTCAATCTCTTCTTCTCATTGTGTCTTGCAAACTACCCAATGCATTCTCTTATAATTCGAAAATGACTTTTCACCTTCCAAGTGTCTTTTCACCTTCCCCATCCCTACATATAAAGGCCAAGATCTTGTTAATGTTTAAGCCATTATTATAGTTCTTTGCATTTCAATAGATAACAATAGCATAACACAAGATCACTGAGAAATACACAATCACAAGAGACAC
>JZKD02S0404406.1:129459-142514 GCA_000966675.3 Picea glauca | reverse complement strand
ATAATATATCAAATAATAATAAGAATACACTTTGCAGTTACATTATTTCAACACTCCCCCTTAACAAGAAGGGTATTCTTCAACAACATCAGGCAAGAGAGAGAGGACAACATCAAGTGGGTGAAAGGACATCATCATCAATATCATCTTGGAACACTAACTGGTGTATCTATAAATCGTCAGAAGTTTTCTTCATCGACAACATCATCATTCTCAAAGGAATGCAATCATCATCTGCATCAATATGTATTAGTATAAAAATGATACATAATCATCATCATAGCACGAGGCTGGATCATCATAATACATGACTGGCTTTACGTCACAGCTGTGAAGCTGGAAGCTTAGTACTTGTCTTTCTTTACGTCACAAAAATCAAGTTGGAAGCAAGATACTAGACTGGCTTTACGTCACAACTTCTCAAGCTGGAAGCACAATACTAGTCTCATCTCAATGTCTTGCTTTACGTCACAACACTTAAGCTGGAAGAAAGATACTAGACTGGCTTTACATCACAACTGTCAAGCCAAAAGCATAGTACTAGTCTCATCACATCGTCTTGCTTTACGTCAAAACCATCAGGTTGGATGCAAGATACTAGATTGGCTTTACGTCACAACTGTCAAGTTGGAAGTACAGTACTAGTCTCATCTCATCGTCTTACTTTATGTCATAGAAATAAATCTAGAAGCAAGATACTCGTCCTACTTTATGTCCCAACAATCAAGCTATAAGAAGGATACTGGACTGGCTTTACGTCGCAGTTGTCAAGCCGGAAGCACAGTTCCAGTCTCATCACATCGTCTTGCTTTACGTCACAACAATAAAGCTGGAAGCAAGAGAGTCTTATCACAACAACTACTCCCCCTTTCGAGGAAGGTCCTTTCAGACTATACCAAGCTTATCTCGAAAGTGCTCAAACTTTACATGAGATAAGGGCTTGGTCAACACATCAACAACCTGTTCATCTGTGCTAACGTACTGGAGCTTTAAGTCTCCTCTCTGCACCATGTCACAGATGTAATGATAACGAATCTCTATGTGCTTCGACCTGTCATGAAGTACAGGATTTTTTGTCATCTTTATGCAGCTTTGGTTGTCACATAGGATCGTGGTTGCTTCCATCTCTAGGTCAAATAGGTCAGTCAACAATTTTCGAAGCCATATAGCTTCGCAGCTAGCAGAACATGCAACAATGTATTCTGCTTCTACTGTGCTGAGAGAAATGCTGGATTGCTTCCTACTCTGCCACGAGATCATGGCTGATCCTAAACTAAAACAACATTCTGAAGTGCTTTTCCTATAAGAAACACTTCCTACCCAATCTGCATCAGTATATCCACTCAATGTGAAATCATGATCTCCATCATAGCTGAGACCACAATCTATTGTACCCTTAAGGTACCTCATCACATGTTTTGCAGCCACTAGGTGAACATGTCTGGGTTCTACTAGAAACTGACTCAAGGTGTTCACGACAAAACAAATGTTTGGTTTGGTGTTCGTCAGGTACATCAACGATCCAATAATTTGTCTATACAACGTGGCATCAACCAATTCTGACGAAGTGGTGACCAACAACTTCAGCTTCACTTCCATGGGTGTATTCATGGACTTGCATTTCAACATGTCGAATCTCTTCAGGATTTTGACTGCATACTTCCCTTGGTTAAGGAAGATCCTCTCTGGACTCTGCCATACCTCAAGACCTAAGAAATAATGCATTAGGCTAAGGTCTTTCATTTCAAATTCTGAGGCAAGTCTCTTCTTACATTTAGTGATGATCTTTTCTTCTCCAGTTAAGAATAAGTCATCCACATATAGCAGTAATATTATTGTCTTATCGTTCATAACCTTGAAGTAGAGGTTAGAATCTGCTTTACTCTTCGTAAAGCCCAAGCTTGTCATGAAACTTTCTATCTGGCCATACCGAGCTCTAGGAGCTTGCTTCAATCTGTATAATACTTTCTTCAATTTGCAGACATGAGACTTCATATTTTCAACTTCAAATCCTTGAGGTTGCTCTATATACACTTCATCTTCGATGACACCATTTAGGAAAGTTGTCTTAATGTCCATCTGGTGTAACTTCCACTTCATCTTAGCTGCAAGAGCTATGATGGTTCTGATCGAAGTGTATCTGGCTACATGAGCGAATGTCTCTTCATAGTCAATGCCTTCCTTTTGAGAAAAGCCACGAGAGACAAATCTTGCTTTATACTTCTCAATACTTCCATCAACAACATGTTTTATTTTGAAGATCCATTTGGAGGATACCACATCTTTACTCTTCGGTCTGGGAACTATTTCCCATACTTCATTCTTTATTATGGATTGGTATTCCTCTATCATAGCATCTGCCCATTCTTTCCTCTAAATGGCTTCTTCAAAGCAGGTAGGCTCCTCCTCTAGAAGATCACACATCAAAGTTGTATAACTGGAGAATGGCTTTGGTCTTTTCACCTGTCTCGTAGTCTCTTCGAGAACACCATACTTCTCTCCATCTTGAATAAGCTCTCTAGCCAAGGATGGCTTTCTATTACGGAGGATCATCATTTGAGGAGGTTCTTGAACTTCTAATATATCATGGTCTTCTAGAATTTTCTCATCAGGGGAAGTTATGACTTCCCTCACTGGTTCTGCGGCTCTGGGAACCTCCCTCACTGTAGTTCTGGGGATTACGGGTTCCTCTTCATATACTTCTTAAAGCTGGTATCTTTTGGATTTCTTGAGCACTGCATCTTCATCAAAGGTCACATCCATGCTGATCTTAATGTGACGATGACCTAGTATATAGATTCTGAAGGCCTTGGAGACCTCACATTATCCCACAAATATTCCCTTCTTTCTTGAAGGTTCCAGCTTGTTTCTCTTCTCTTTTGGTATATGAATAAATACCAGGCAACCAAATATTTTGAGATGGCTTACCTCCAGCTTCTTTCCGGTGAACATCTCTTCCAGGGTCTTGAGCCCAAGTGCACTATGGGACAATCGGTTCTGCACATATACAACTGCCATTGCTGCTTCTGCCCATAAGCACATAGGGAGATCTTGATCATGGATCATAGTCTTCACAACTTCCATTATCGTTTTGTTCTTTCGTTCAACTACATTGTTTTGTTGGGGATTATAGGGAGTAGTGAGTTCCCTTTTGATCCCAACATCTTTGCAGAAGTTCACAAACTCTTTTGAGGTATATTCTCCTCCATTATATGACCTGAGTATCTTAATCTTTCTTTCAAAAAGATTCTCTATCAAGGCTTTGAATTCCTTGAACTTGTTGAACACTTCATCTTTAGATTTCAAAAACTATACCCAGGTCTTACGAGAATAATCATCAATAAATGATACATAATATACATACCCACTAATGGAGGATGATGGCATTGGGCCACATACATCTGAATGAATGAGCTCTAGGACTCCTTCTGCTTTGTTGTCTCTCTTTGGAAAATGGTTCTTGATGTTCTTCTCTTGTGCACATCCATTGCATATGCTTTCATGGTCAACCTTGAGTTCTGGTAAAGCTATGACCAATTTGCATATGTATGGTAGCGCCTTGTAGTTGAAGTGAGATAATATTCTATGCCAAAGTTCACATGATTTTTCAATGGCATGGGTCATGGCAGCCTCTGAGTGATCTTTTAGTTTATAGAAGCCATTTTCGTCACTTCCAATGATGATTGCTTCATTTAAGGTTTCTTCTTTAGCCCACATAAGAACTTCTCCATCTCTAAAGACAACTCTGAAGCCTTTCTTTTCTAAATATGAAATGGAGATTAGGTTCTTAGTCAAACCTGGTACATATAGTACGTCCTTCATCTTCAATGAATTCCCTGAATTCAGTTTGTAGTTTGATTCTCCCACTCCCGTGATGGGATATTGGTAATCATCTCCAAGTGTCACTTTATGAGAAAACTTCTTTTCTGAAATACAAGAGAGAATGTATCTTTGTCCCGTCATGCACTTAGATGCGCCACTATCAATGAGCCAAGTGTCCTCTCCAGGTGTTACCGATCCTGAGAGGGCCAAGATTAAGACATGATCTTTAATATGATCTCTTATCATCTTTGCGGGTGGCTCTTCATCTTCGACTACATGGGCATGGTGCCTCTTATGTTTTCTCTTATATTCTTCTCGTCTAGCTGGACATAATTTCGTAATGTGTGCGATCTTATTGCAATGGTAGCATTGTACAGATGACTAATCTCTTTCCTTTTGTTGTCTTTTCTTCTGAAATCTGCTTGGATGAGATTCTTTATTATTGAATTTGTTTGGCGGTTGAGGCTCTTTGTGAGACTCCTTTTGGAAGTAGGGTTTCTTCCTTCCTCTTTTGGTGTGAGTAGCTAGGGCTTGATCATCATCTCTTGCTTGTAGCACTTCACGGTTAGCTACTCTTGTTTCTTCTTGGATGCATTCTTCCCATAGACTATCAAATTTTAGTTTCTCCGTTCTAGCACATATCGTTTAGATGAATGCATCCCAAGGTCTTGTGAGACCATTTAGGGTTTTCATTATGAGTTGAATTCATCTATGGTATCTCCAATCGCTTCTAATTGTTCTTTGAATTATGAGATTCTGGAGAAGTATTCCTTAATTGTTTCTCCTTTCCGCATCCTTGTATTCTTTAGTTGAGTTCTTAGATTCATCTTCCGGTTTATGTTATTTCCTTCATAAAGTCTGGTCAAGGCATCAAACATTTATTTCAGAGTCTTCTGGATGACACATAAGAAATCAGATGGTCTTTGATTAAATCTGCAATGATTCTTTTGGCCTTGATTGTGTCATTTTGATGCTTGGCTTTTTCTGCAGTATCATCGGGTTCCAAAATTTCTCCTTTAACGAATTTTTCTATGTCATTCTCTTCAAGAACGAGTCTAATTCTATACTTCCAGGCACAAAAGTTTTCCACAGCTTCCAGCTTGTCAACAAGCTTAGTGCTTGTAGACATCTTTTACCTGGAGCTAGGAAAATGACCGAAAAATGAAAATGCTCAAAATCAAATTCTGAACTTACCAAGAGGTGCGCTTGGCTGAGGTGAGTAGCCCGGTGTGTTTGGATCTGAGAAAATCCAACTTTTTCTCATCCGAACTTAATCTGCGAATTTCTGGACTAATGCTTCTAGTTTTCTGGTACCTCTGGTACTCTTGTACTTCTGGTACACTGGTTTTTTGGTACTTCTAGTACTTTGTGAAACTAGGGTTTCACTTTTCAGGAGATCTAGCCACTGAAAAGGTGCACTGAGAGTGCCAAAGTAATCCTTGGGGGAGGGCACACTTTTCTAGGTGGTTTTAGGGTTGAAAAGTTTCACCATCAAAAAACCGTAATTTGCATGTACGACAACAGTGACGTTTTTCAATCTTGTGAAAGATGCCTTCTTCAACTTGGCTCTGATATAATGTTAATGTTTAAGCCATTATTATAGTTCTTTGCATTTCAATAGATAACAATAGCATAACACAAGATCATTGAGAAATACACAATCACAAGACACAAAATTTATCCTGGGAAACCCTCTAGGGGAAGAAAACCCAACAAAACTTCTTTATTATAGATAGCCAATACAATGCCAAGAGATAACTCAAGCTAATACAGAAGATCCTCTCCCAAAGATGTGCCACTCTCTCTCTCTCTCTCTCTCTCTCTCTCTCTCTCTCTTCTCCAACTACAATTCTGAAACTTGTCTCTTAATGAGAAAGTGAGGTGTGTGTCTAAGTGAGGCGCTAGCCTCCTTATTTATACAAATCTGGCACGTGTGAAGTGTCTCTTCATTGGCAGGGACGACTTCTCAAACTGGGTGGTTATAACCACCTTTATTATATTCTGGGGCCTCTTAAATATATTCTGGGTCCGACTTCTTCTTTTGCTTATTACAATTACATTATGACCAATCCACAAAAGGGGATTTGGTCCTTTTACAATAGCCGACATGATCAATCCACAATGGGGATTGATCCAATGAATAATATATCAAGTAATAATAAGAATACACTTTGTAGTGACATTATTTTAGCAGATCTAACATTTCCTTTACATGATCAAGGGACATGATTCATTCCCTCCAAAATAAATCACTTAAATATTACATAAGTGCACTTTATGAAATAAAGTCACTTTAACACTAGAAGGTACACTTTATTAAAAAATCACTTACATAAAAGAACCACTTTATTACAAATTTATAAAAACCCATTACAAAGTCAAGTGTCTAGTAATGCAAATATAAGGCTACTTTCGCATACAAGACAAAACATGTGGAGTACCTCCCGAGCTATAAAAGATAACACTCCCTCTTAGCGAGGGATGTACTCACTGCCATCACCATCATCCAGTCCCATCACACTATTTGTAGTAGGAGCTCCCTCGGAACTTGGAGCCATCCCCAACACCTGCACATAACTCGAACTAGAAGATCTTCTCTTTACAACCACTTTGAACCCTGAGCTCATAGGAGAATCCACTCCACCCTGAGCATCGGTTCGATCACACCAACTAAGCCTCATGTTGGTTCTCAGAAGAGACTCCCTCTCTTCTCTTGGAATGCAAGACTGAATCCTTGGGCCTACCACAATATCAGAAGCCTCTTGCTCTTCATCCGACGCTGAATCATATCCTAAAGGTTGTCCTCGCAACATGTACAACTTGTCCACCCAATCACCAATCGGTTGTGGTTCAACCGAGTCCACTCCCTCCTTGTAGATAAATAGATGTCCCCTCTTGAACAACGTACAATATCCAACATCCTCCAAGGTTGAGACTGAGAACAAGCTAACCCTAAACCCTAGAACAAAGAGAACTCCATCAACCTCCAAGAGTCCATCATACTCGAGTCAGAATCTAACCCTTCCAACTCCACGTACAACATGTGCCATACCTCCTTCACTCCTCACCAGTCGATCAGGACCTGTCTCTATGATAATAATGAATACTCATCAGATTCTCGTCATGTGACAAGAGGCTCCATTGTCAACAATCCATCTGTTATCACCCAAAAATCCTCCACTACCAACATTGGATACTAGAGTAAGCAACGGAAATTCCTTATCAAGCTTGGATGAAAAGTCCTCCATAGTTGTTATAACAGCTTTATTAGGCCCCTCCCGTTCCTTTTTCTTCCTCTTCGTCTCAGGACACTAAGAAGCAAGTTGCCCCAACTGGTTACAACAGTAACATTTGACTTTACTCAAGTCCTTGTCAGAATTTCCTTTCTTCTTCCACTTTCCCTTTGTAGCAAGAGCAAGACCTTCATCAGGTCCATCTATATTTTTTCCACTATTCTTATATCCTTCTCGAATCTCCTCCTAAGTGAAATCGTCCCATAGTCTGCTCCAATCTAGAAGATGCCCACAATCCACCACACACTTCATGAAGACTTCTCATTCCTTGGTGAAGCCTTTCAAGGCTAACCTCACCAACTTTAAATCTGATATGACCTCCCCAACTGCAACCAACTCATCTTTCACTTGAGCTACCTGAGTAAGATAAGAAGACACACTCTCCTCCTTACCCATCTTGGTATCATGCAGTTTATCCTTCAAGGCCATCTTCTGATTTTCATTATTCGCCTCGTACAAGTTTTTAAGTGCATCCCACATCTCTTTGGTTGTTTTCTTCTCATCCAAGTGAGGAATAAGGTGGTCCTTCACCCCATCAAGAATAAGCCTCTAAGATTTGGCCTCCTTCACCTCATGTAAATCCAAATCTATAGGGTCTGCTAATGGAACAAAGACTATGGTGCTGACAAAGCTCCAAATTTTTCTTCTCTCTGAGAATAGCTGACATCCCGACTTTCCATTGCAAATAGTTGGAAAGCCCATCCAACCGGTTCTCATACCTGATGAAAAAAATCATCTCCCTGTCAACTATTCAATGGAAAACACACAATCAAGTTTCCCCCCTTCAAATATTGCCCAAAAATCTCATTGCTCACTATCACTCTGAGCCCAAGCTCTAATACCATGTAGAAATTTAATGACAAAATCAACATGCACAAATTATGCCGTACACTTAGCAACCTAGAGATAACTGTCATCTATGAATTTTGAAATGTATAAACCCACATTCATAAAATATTATGAGCATAAATACACATTGTCAAGCACTTTTGCAGTGGAATAAAGACAATGACCAACAATTACATAACCATGTAATACTCAGAAGTTTAGGCAAGCAACTAGGGAAAACCCCAATGTGGGGAAACCCAAAGAGAGAGAGAGTGAGAGAGAGATTTATTAGCTTGAAGAAAGTTATATCAGCAACAACATAAAATTTTCAGCAAGGGAAAAACTCACTTACAACACCCAAAACAGTCCCCAATTTTCTGCCTAGAGAATTGTGCCAAAATTGTACTATTGTATGGCCTCCCTCGATTGTACAACACCTCGAAATGCATGCCCATAGTCAATTGTATGAACATAACTGTACGACCTCTTCAACAGCAAGAAACACTTCAATCGACCTCGAATTTTGTGCCCACAAACAACCTCGAAAATTGTGCCCTCTTCCTTGTTGTATGGACTGTATGGATCCGTACAATATGACCTCCAACAACAACAATAAAACTTAGCAACTTCACACAGAAAATCACCTTGGGAAATGTGCCCAATCTCCCTTGGGAAATGCACCCATCTTGTTGCCCTTTCCTCTCCTCCTCAAAGCTCTCTCATAAATCTCTCAATCTCTTCTTCTCATTGTGTCTTGCACAGTACCCAATGCATTCTCTTATAATTCGAAAATGACCTTTCACCTTCCAAGTGTCTTTTCACCTTCCCCATCCCTAAATCCAAAGGCCAAGATCTAATATTGCCTTGACATGATCAAGGGACATGATTTATTCCCTCCAAAATAAATCACTTAAATATTGAAGTACAGTTTCACTTTATAACATAAGTGCACATTATGAAATAAAGTCGCTTTAATATTAGAAGGTACACTTTATTACAAAGTCACTTACATAAAATAAGCACTTTATTACAATATTATAAAAAACCATTACAAAGTCAAGTGTCTAGTAGTGCAAATATAAGGCTACTTCCGCATACAAGACAAAACATGTGGAGTACCTCTTGAGCTATGAAAGCTAACAATTTGCACTTCCTGACCAATCTGAATCGATAAATCCATGCAGTTGTACATAACTCAGACATCCCATGAAGACATTTCAAGTCATGATTTGCAATTGTTCAATTCTCATGGCTAGGTTCCACCTGAAACTATTCTCAAATCAAACCAAATATCCAGCTGAGTATTCTCCAAATACATCAGCAAGCCATTCAATTGTCGATATAGGGACGGGTCTACTAGATCAGAGTCTCTCAACTTCTTCAAATCTGTCATCATGGGAGTTTGTTATGGGTTTGCAATCCATTATCCCGGACTTTTGAAGAACTATTTTGATACACTTCCTTTGTCATAGGAATTTTTCACCATGCTTTTGTTGTACAGGAGAGGCTTTGCATCAAATTGCTTGAATCCATACAAGTCTTCTTCCATTTGCATTCATGTGTCTCTTTCTGGTATACCTCAAAATCTTGAGGTTTCTCTACATATGCTTCTTCTTCAATTACTCTGTTGAGAAGAACATTATTTACATCCATCTGATGTACACTCCAACCCATAGATACTAAAAGAGATAAAATGGCTCAAGTAGAGGTATATCTGGTTACTAGAATAAGTTGTCATCATTGTCTTCTCCCTTCTTATGGGAGAACCCTCTAGCCCTAAATCTCACCTTGTATCTATCAAAGCTTCCATTTATAAGTCTTCACAGATTTTTCATTGGACCATATCATTGGGAATTAGATCCCTCCTAATCTCAGCTTCATGCCTGAATGAGCAATATCTAGAACTTCCTTGTTTTTATTCCGATACTGCATGTTTCTAGAATTCTACAATCAATTGCCTCTGTAATGACCCTAGTTGGATAAATGTTTAAGAATTATAAAGTAAAACTAATTAGGGGATTAATTGTGTTGACAAGGTATTAATTAAACAAAGATGATTGAATGATATTAATTAAGTGAGTTATTAATTAATTAAAGGATATAATTGTGATTAATTAATTAATAATTTAACTACTGACTACATTTAATAACTTGCGTAATGGATTTAATAAGATTACTGGTATATGATATAAAATGGTTGCGTATACAACAGGGGATAACCTGTTAGTCTCGAGGAGATAAAACATTAAAGGAAGGATCAGGGACGGGGACGAGGGTAGGTAAGGGAGTAAAGGCAGGAGTCGGTGTAGGGGGAATAAGGGAGGAAAGGAGGTGGAGGTGAAGGACATTTTTTTCGAGGGAGGAGACGGAGGATGGATTCGGGGGAGGACTGTGAGATTTGCAGGGAGCAGTAGAGTTTTGGCTGTGGCATTTTGATCAGTTGAGGCACCGGGTTGCTGGAGGTTTTGGGCATGGGGGCCAGGATATCCATAGATATCTTGGAGCTAGGTAGTTTTCCTTGTTGGCAGGGAGGACAGTAGGTTTGGGCAGTTATTCTTTGTTTGTGGTTGGGTTGGTCTGTGTATCAGGTAGCAGGAAGGCAACAACAAGGCAGCAAGGCAACATAAATTATCATCAGAACCAGGTAATTTATTAAACTATGTGTTTATTTCATTCTGCCATGAAATCATTATTCATTGATAAATTTAAGTTACTGAAGTTGTTGTTATTAAGATTGTTGTTATGTTATGAATTTATTATCTCGGTTCATGAAATAAATTGTTTATGGAAGTAAATGATGTTTAGAAATATTTGGTTGTTACATATGGTATCAAAGCGTCTTAGTTCGAAATCTGGGCCTAAGGGCCAAAACCCCAAGCGTTAACTCCAACCACGCTTAACCTGTAAGAAAAACACATCATTTGCGTCTTAGTAGATTGTGTCAAGCAACATTCAGCTTGACCCAATATGACTGATATAGTATCAGAAAATATACTCAAGATAGTACCCCTACATTACCCAAGCAAATGGTCTCATATATATCACAAGAAACCGTTTTAAGTAATACCCTTTTACTGGATCATAAATGGCTAATACAGTCTTAGTCTGAATATTCAAAGGAATTCCCTTTAAAATAGTGGTAGCAAACCAGATAGTTTGAAGGATCACTTCCCACAAAATGGTTACCCTTAAAGTAGCCTGATAAATCTATTAAGCACGAAAAAGAGAGTTGATAATTTTATTTTATTTGAGCAATACTTGTCAATGAAGTTTCAGGTAAGAAAGACACCTGAAATCGATGAAAATGTCGAGGGAAGCTTCTATCCAAGGCTTGAAGTTGGCAAGATTCAATAACTACAYGAATTATACTATATAAAATGCAWTAGGACTTTTGCAAGACCTTGAAAAGGCCYACTTCMTCTYGAACTTACCTAAATGAGGAACTKCCAATGYRCAGTCGGAAAAAGGAAATTTAGAAGACTTGTATTGCGCGGGAATGGTGTAAACTACTTGCCTGTATTAGCCTCGGTGAATTTTAATAATGAAAAATCTCAGGAACTATAGACCCATACAAATTTTAACTGTGGCAAGGAGAGCTGTCTATTACGTAGGAGAACGGATCTGAGCCATCAGATCTCGGGCTGATACCCGACAGCCGTCGGATCTGCATGGAGTTGCGAGGAAGTTAAGTCCTATAGGACAGAAGGAGAAATCCCGATGACAGGTGTGAAGGTATCGGGATATCAGCGTTTATGAAATCAAGATTCACGAGGTCAAGGAAGTCGGGACATTTTAAGTCTTGAAATAGCGAGATCAGATCTGGACCGTCCATCAGGGTGAGACACGTGGTGGAGATCTGAATAGAGTCAGCAAATCAGGAGTTTTGTGAGCAAGAGGTCGGGAAAATCCATGGTGAAAACCCCGATACAATCAGAACCGTGCATCTGATTGGGACAAGTGGTAACCATCGGAGAGTCATCGACGTTTGAGCCATCGGGACTCACACAGATAAGTTCTTTTGGGTTGGCGTTTGGCGAAGTCCGAGGCTTAACCTGGACTATCCATCCATTTAGGACGCGTGTCGGAGATCTGAAGAAAGTCGGGGATCGTCATATCAGGGATTTCGTGGACACAAAATCTCTGCATTTCGAAATCGCGAAGTCCGAAAACCCGATGAGTGGGGCCAGCTGACCACACATCAGAGAGGGAGGATAGGGCCATCGTGAGGGGCCAGCTGTCAGCCAACCGGAGAGTCGGGATTCGAGGAATCGGGAATTTCGTGGACATATGCACTTTGGTATCGAAAACCCCGAAACAGTGAGAGGCGATAAGGACCATCCCTTCTTGGGACGCGTGGCAGTGATCGGAGCCATCGGGAAAGGTCCCGACAGGAGGTCGTCCATCGGGTCATCACGAATCGGGAAATCGTGGATCCAGTGGACGAGTGGTCCTTGCGGTTCGAAAACGTGAGGCCTGATTCTCCGAAAAGTGGAAAGCTCCGTAGTGGAAGCCAGCTGTCATCGCGGATCGAGATATCGCGAGTTTCGTGGACAAAGTATCCATGCACTACGAAATCACGAACCCCGAAAACGTGACGTAATTAACTTAACTCTAAAACCTTCGTTAAAAAAAAAAGGAATTAATTAATTGATGTTTTAATTAAGACTTAATCACATCGCGAAATCGGAGATCGGGGTTTCGTGATTCAATTTACATAGATCATTTGTTACAGAAAACCTCGAATCCCGATTTCCTTAAACATTAAATGAAAAACTCGCAAATTTAAAGTTATAACCTACTTTAAATAAATTTTTAAAGGGGTGCTGAAAAATTTATATGTTTATAAAATTTTAACCATTCCTTTTCCAAAGGTAAACGATAAAAAGCATCGCAAATTTTAGAAGTGATGAAACTCTTGCTTGAGAAGGACCGAAACCCTGATGGGGAGCCATAAGGCAGCGGTCACACCAGAGAAGGTCACATGGACCTCGGTATAGCCAAAAAAGGGCTAATGCGCCAGGAAGAAGCATATCGGGTATCGAGATATTGGGAATCCCGTAGACACGGGGTTCATACATTTCGGCATTGCGATGTTCGAAACCCCGATTGGGG
>JZKD02S0404406.1:110052-129425 GCA_000966675.3 Picea glauca | reverse complement strand
GTCGGATAATGGTCATATGGGCCAAAGGCTTAGCCCGGTGGGCTAACGCACAAAGTATCGCATCGGTAGATCGGTAATCGGGAGACTGTGAGGACAGAGGTTTGTGACAGCGAGAGTCACGAAACCCCGAATCCCGACAGGGAATAGGACTACGATCACATAGGAGAGGGTCACATGGAACAAAGCATAGCCAAGGGAGGGATAAAGCTAGAAGGTAGCGCATCGACATATCGGAGATCGGGAGTCCGTGAGGACAGGAAACTCTCGGCATCGGGCATAAGGAAACCCTGAAACCCGAAATAGAGTCGGGGAATTTCACAGTTAGGGGCAAAAGGTTGTGGGCAATATGGGAAGACGATGTATATTCATACATATATACCCATCTAACTACATGCATATACACAGATGAATAAATTTATAAATACAAAGGAAATAAACCAAAAGCAAAACACCAAAATTCGTATAGAACTGGAATTACAAGCAAATCATTTTTTTATTTTGCACTGCAAAATAGGAAATTACCATTTATCACCAAAGTATAAGGAAGGTTCATGCAATTTCTTGACTCGATCAACTCCGCATTCTTTACAAAGGTACTGAAACTGTGCACAAGCTGGCGGATTGAATCGTACCTCTTACCATACCTGAGAGCGAACTCCACAAATTGTACAGACTTGGAATTGGTTCCCAATATTTTAAAGAGACTGGACTCCAGGTCCTGGATCTTGTCAGTGACCATATCAATATACTCTGTTTCTGCAAATGATCTAGCAGCAGATACAGCAATACCCAGCACTAGCAAGGTGCTCAGAACAATGGTAAGGGAGATTCTGGAAACCTCTAAACAGAGTAGAGGCAGATCTGTGGTGGACAAAGAATGATGCGAGGAAAGTCCTAGCGGATGAGAAAGTGGAGGTAGAGGAAGGACGCATAGAGAGTCGAAAAGCTGACAGGTGTAGAATGACGGGGTTAGATATGAGGGAACTAGAGGAAGTCAGACGGTCACGTGGAATCCATGCGTGCCCGAATCCATGTGTGTGTTCATTTATTTTTATATTTTAAAGTGTAAAAATAATTTTGAGTAATTAAATAATTTAGTATAAATAATTTATTTATATATATATAAAGGTCAAGTTAGTTAAAATTAAAGAAAGGTTAATTGGGTTGAATTAGTGCAATAATAATTTTAAATTAATTATTTTATTTAAGTATAAGGTTAATCTACATTAAAGTAATTAATGATGTTAGGTCTTAGACTAGGACGAGCGGGAAGGAGGTGGCATATGCACTAGGAAGTGATGAGTAAAGCACAAGGCTAACGTAGCTACAGGGTAGGGGAACCAATAATTATTTTCGCAAGGGCGAAGAAACCAAGCTTAGACGCTTAATCCTAACCCAAACCTAGCCAATCCCCTAATGGAGAAATGTCTGTTTATAGACAAGTAAAGAAAACTTACGCCTAACCCTGTTTCTAAGTTTAAGTAGCACTAATTTGAAACGTCCTGTAACTCACCCTGATAACTTTGGGGTGATGCAGGTTAAGGCATACAATATGGTCAGGACTCGGAGAGGTCGAGGCAAGGGAGCGTCGTCACAGGCACTGCCAACACCACCAGCACCACCACCACCATCGCCCGAACTATCCCTCATACTGCGCTCGTTGGAAGCCATTAACGAGAATTTAAAGGGGCGCCAACCAGCAGGTACTGAAGTGGAACTCCCACCGTATGGAATGGGTAATCCAGAAGCATCAAGGGATTCAGGGGGAGGAATTCCACCTAAAGACATCACATGAGAGTTGCAGAACATAAAACTTCCAGAGTTTGTCGGAGGTTGCGCCAGTGAACACGCAGAAGCATGGTTGGAAGGCATGACAAGGTGTTTTTCCTTAAGGGACAATACGTCCAACTCAAAGGCAAAGATCGCAATTTTCCAATTAAGAGTCAGTGCCTTGAACTGGTGGGGCAACTTGGAAAGACAAATACACCTTACCCCAGACACAGTATCTTGGGAACTTTTCGAGGAGAGGTTCCGAAGGAAATATCTACCAGCATACTACGAGGAGCAACAGGTAGGGGCATTTCATGCCTTAGTACAAGGAAACAGAACTGTAGAAGAATATGAGATCAGGTTTATGGAACTAGTCAAATATGTTTCGTATATGGACAATGACCAATGACAGGCAGAGAACTTCATCTATGAATTGAACCCTAAGATAAGAGCTATGGTGCGGATGTGGAAACCGTCTTCAGTAGCGGAGGCGGTGGAAAATGCGCGTTACGTGGAAGAACACATGAACCTAACCGGAGGCACAAGACCGACATTTCTGCATCGCCCTGGATTCGTAGGAAAGACCCCGAGGACATTTCCTAGGGGAGGGGGCTCAAGGCCACCACCATATGGTAATAGGGTCATGCCAAGGATTGTAGCTGCAGGGATTTCAATGGCAGCTAGTGCAACATCTCGTTCATCGCCAATGGTGCAGACAGGTCCACGACCATCTCAAGGGACAACTAGTAGGGGCAGGGGTTCCAGGGGAAGGAACTCATTTCAGAGGCAATCGCATAACATTGCACCGGTTCAATCTCATATTACCTATTGGAGATGCGAAGGACCCCATTACCAACGGGACTGCCCAGAGTTACAATCAGGGTTTGTGCATAGATAAGGAAAGGCACCAATGGGGAGGTCAAGTAGCAACCACCAGATTTACGCAGCGATTAATAACCGCCAGGCCGAACATCAATCCACCATAGTGGAGTCATTAGGTACACTAAATCATATCAATGTTAAGATTTTGTTTAATTCTGGTGCGACAGATAGTTTCATTTCACCATCTGCATTAGAAAAGAGTGGGCTGGCAGCCTATGAGCACGATGACTTTAAACAAGTCGAGATGGCTTCGGAGGAAAAACAAGTTGTAGGACCTAGTGTCGATAATTGTATAGTAGACCTAGGAGTGTGCACTACCAGGTTGAAGGTATACGTCACTGCTCTTGGGCCATATGACCTAATCATTGGAATGGATTGGTTAGCAGCTCATCGAGTTTTGGTAGATTGTTTCTCAAAAAGAGTGCTTTGTGTCAATGACGAAAGAAAATCGGTAGAGATCCAGGGTGTACAGAGACAAGGGTGTCGACTTTATGCTTGAGACAAAGGTGTCAACTTTATGTAGTGGAAGCAGTGAATGAAAGGAAGGGACCCCCATTGGGTCAGTACCCGGTATTGTCAGAATTTCATCATGTTTTTCCGAACGAGTTACTAGGGTTACCTCCTGAGAGGGAGCTTGATTTTACTATTGAGCTAAAACCTGGTGCAGAACCAATATCCAAGACTCTGTATCGGATGATAGTGCCAGAACTTTGTGAATTGCAAATGCAGTTGAAGGAGTTACTAGACTTGGGGCTAGTAAGGCCCAGTGTCTCACCTTGGGGCGCACCGGTAATTTTTGTAAAGAAGAAGGATGGATCCTTAAAACTGTGTATATACTATAGGGACTTGAACTGTGATACAGTGAAAAATAGGTACCCAATGCCGCGAATAGATGACCTCTTTGATCAGATGAAAGGAGCAGCGGTATTCTCAAAGATCAATTTGCGATCTGGGTATCATCAGTTAAGGATTAAGGAAGGTGATATCCCAAAAACAACCTTTCGAAATTGGTTTGGACATTACGAGTTAATTCAAGTCTAGATGACCGACAGTGGTGTCATCCGTCTTCCATGGGTTGTCGTTATCAACTCCACAGTGTAGTTGTACATACTAGTAAAGGTGTCATAGGCTATTATGAAAACTCGGAGCACTTCTCCGACTTCTGGTGAGGTTTGACCCACATTTTCATAATAACCCTAGTTTGTTACTATTTGTGATAAGCCACTATGGGAATCTTGTACGATAACCCATGTGGATTAGTCTAGCTTTGCTTGGGAATCCTGTGTGACCACCCAACAAAGGAAAAGTTTAAATAAAGTTTGTCGGATCGGACAGATATTCATGCATGAATGATCTCCCGAATCTATTCGTGGCCAACATGTGGGCCATTAGTCTCAATCATGCGGATGAAACAATGATTCCTCCTCCACTCAAAATTGTTATATAAGGAGGATGGGAAAGTCATTTGAGGCATCGACCGATAGAGTCTGAGTCTTGAGTCTTCTAGCTTTCCTCTCTTTGAAGCTTGTGTCTTTCTGTGTTAGGGTATTGTGATAAGCCTGCACGATTCTGGCTCGGCCAGCGTGAACCTAAAGTGGCAGCAATACATAGTCAATTCTGTCCAGTATATATGTCGTGTGTATGAGCCTCCTGCTCAAAGGAAGGTCTGTTATCAGTGCATCCTGCACTTATATGTATACCCGATAGCCTTTCAGCTATGAAATATAAAGCTTCCGCAATTATTCTGATCTAAATGATGTTTGTCTATTCTCTGTTCTATATGCGAGCATTATGATTTTGTGTTCATTGCCAGTATTTGCATTCTCTGTGCGTTGGTATGCTCGAGCCTAAGTTGCTTCCCCCTGGTAGTAAGGTTGTCCAGAGACTGAAAGAGTGAGCCGCAGTGACTGGTGAAGTAAGTCCCGCTAGGCAGGTGGCCGTTAGGGCAGTGAGTATCCAGAAAGGCGAGCCTTTAAATTTCAGCGCTCAGTTTCAAATAAACCTGGTTCGTGAAGGGAACGTCCTGATGGAGTTCGGGATGGGGAATTTCTGAAAGGTGGAGTAAGTAAATCCGTTAACCGGCCGGTATTCGTACTGGAGAAAGTAGCAGAAATCTAAAGATCAATGGCAGAAGGAGATCTCTCATAGACAAACAAAGATTCAGCAAGCTCATTTCTCTTCTAGAGGAGCCCCTGCTCACAAATGGTATCAGAGCCATCTCTTCATTTTTCCCCGGGTATGATAACAGCATCTCCTATCTGTTAATAGCTATTCACATTGTTTTGTGTTTTAGTTGTGTTTGTCGATTCATTCGAAGCTTTCTAGCTTTTACCTGGCGAAAAGACCAGCAGCTTAGGTGAAATTAGTGCACCTTCGGGAACAACAGGAAAGTAACTTTCAAAGCCCTCCCTTTCTGTGTAAAAGTAGAAATAGTCCGAATGGATTCTCTGTCTGTAAGATCTGTAGAAAATTCCGGTGAAATGGCTACTTCTACTTCTGAAGTCTGTGGAATGATACATTTTATGCCATCAATAGGAACATTAGATCCCCGAATACAAGCCTGTTATAAAGGAGCAAGAACTCCTAAGTCCCCTAAGTATGGGTTAGGCTACATTGAACAGTGTGATGTTACTATCCCTGAGTCACGCTTTTCTAATCATGTGCCTACTACTATACCCAAACCAGCCATAGAAGAAATTATGAAATATCTTACTATTATGAATGGCTGCCAAAAGGGATATTTTCCTGAAGAATGGATAAAACGTATGACAAATTGGGATCTTTTCACAAATCCTGAGGCAAAAGAATTCCAACATATAACTCCTGAAGAAGAAAAACAAAGACTAGCAAAATTATGGAAGGAGTACATGAACATAAACCAATGTTGGATTTTTTTCTATGAGTGGAAGAAATTACATCATTCCCTATCTGTCTTAGTCACTGGAGAAACCTCCAGTAATACTAGACACAAGTGGAAGAGTCTAGACGGTCAAGAACTAGAATCCAGAACCACTTTTCCTCCTTTCCAAGGAATTGTTCTGGAAGACAACTCAAAACAAGCAAAAGCTATTCCTTTGCTCCTTGATGGAGAAAATCAACTATCCGAAATAGACAGAAGAGTTCAGACTGTCTCTGAACAAATAAACTGGACCAACACTGCTCTAAGAGGGATGACATCCCAAGTATATATACCTAGAAAAGAAATCAATCCAGAGCAGTTATTTGAATTACAGGTCTCCTCTAATACTATAGTTCATTCTGTAAATAGTATCCATGAAAAGGTTATTTCTATTGAAGACAAATTTCAGAAAATTGAGCACTCAGAGAAACAGGGAGAGATCATTGATGATTTAGGGACATCCCTAACAGAAATAGGCAAATCCCTTTCCGAACTTAAAAAGAAAACAATCAAAGATGACAAGCCTATTCCTTCCTCCTTCCTGTATCCTAGTTCTCACCAAATTGTATATAATCCCACTGAAAAGGCTATTCATAAAAGATTTCCTATATTTTTCCCTCCAGAAAAACCTGAATCCTCTAAAAAGACCACAGAGCCTCCCAAAGATCCTCTGTCTATGGTTAGTATCAGAAGACCTTCCTATGAAAACATTCCTCCTTATTCCTCCAGACCTGCTGCTCTTGATCTATTAGGAAAAGGCAAAGTCCTAGAAGGATTGTCATATGCAGATGAATGGTACCAAGAATGGAACATAGACAATCTATCAGTAGCACAAATAAGACAAGTTATTGATAGAATGTTTGTTGCTTATAAGATAATATGTATGAAAGGAAAAGGAGAAATAGAGGCCTGCAAAGATTTGATCCAATGTTTTACTGGTTCATTAAGCAAATGGTGGGAGGTAACTTCATCTCCTTTGATGATCACAAAGATGGAATCATAAACCTTAAAGGATGAACAAGGAGATATTGTGTATCACTCTGATGGTACACCCATGAATAATATGATTAGGGCCCTTACTACCCTAATCCTGGAACATTGGTGTGGAATAAAAGCTGAGATTGATGACAAGCATGAGACAATTCTAATGAATACAAAATGTCGTAAAATGTCAGAATATGAGCAGTTCCACAAAGAATGGACACAACGGATTTTTGAAGTAAAGGATAGTAAAAACTTGCTCTGGAAGCAAGTATATATGGCAACACTTCCTAGTAAATTTGTTGAATATCTCAAGATTGAAGATGTATTTCCCCTTCCCTATGAAACATATACTTGGGGAGAAATATATTCTATTATCACAAAGACCTTGATAGGATTGTGCACCAGTATGAAAATTCAAAAATGTGTTTCAAAAAGCTCTTATTTACCTGATCAGAAGTCTGTCTGTGAACAATATGGACTTTCTACTTCTAATCCAGAGCTCCAAGCCAGGAGAAAAAGAAAGGAGTATAAAAGGGACAGAAACAGAAAGGGAAAATTTAAATATATCCCTTATACCCATTATTTCAGTCCTAAAGACATAAAGCTTCAATCTCACAAAGCTGAAAGCAAACTACAGATCAAATGCTGGATCTGTGGGAAACAAGGACACTATGCCCATACCTGTCCCGAGAATGAAGCAACAAGAAAAGGGAAAGGCAAGCTTTCTGAACAGAGAGCGAAAGAAATCCAAGAAAAAAGACATGTACGATTTCCCTACAATAGGTGTGGAGATCCCACACATAAAACAGATGATTGTCCTCAAGGGCCGTTTCACAAATTGAAAATTGAAGCCCAACCTATAGTAGATAACGGTTGTTTTGATGAAACCGAGAATGAAAGTAGCTGTGATGCATCTACTACTGAGGATTTTCATGTAAATAATATATGCACCTGTAAAAATCCTTTTCAATGCACTTGTACAGATGACAGTAGTAGTTGGTCTGACTCTTCTAACAGACCATCTCCACCTATTGAAAAATTGAAAGTATGCATGCATAAGTTTTCAAGCGACCAAGAATCTCAAATGCTTGCACAAATTAAAATTCTCCCTGAAGGAGAAATGAAAACCGCCTTGTTAGAAGCTTATATTAAAGCTGTCAAGACAGAATAGAGAGGAAAAAGTCTTGAAAGAAAACAACCTCTCTTCCTCGATGCTTCTTTTGAAAAGAATACTAAAACCTACATTAAGTTCAATAGAGAACCTAGACTGCAAGACACATCTCTGGCAGATCTTGCAAAGGAAGTAGGTAAACTCTGAACTGAAGTCAAGGAGCTACAGAAAAATCTAGATAGCTTGCAATTAGCCAATGAAACTGCCTATCCTGTTGATTATTGGGCTAGACAAGAAATTACTCTTCTCAAAGAAAAGGTGGATTCTATAAATCCTCCCCCACTTGAAGATGCTCCTTATGAACAAGTTCAGAGTAATGATGAAGCATTTGGGTCACCAACAAGTTTCAAAGCTCCAGATACTTTAGGGCTCTCAGGAATGCAAGTTCTTTCTATCTCTTGCCCAAAGTATTATATTTCTGTGAATATACAAATTCAGGATGAAGTATTTTCTTTAATTGCTCTTATTGATACTGGGTCAGATATAAATTTGCTCCATAAAGAAAAAATCCCTGCAAAATACTGGAGCCAAAGTATTGGTAGTGTGGCTGGATTAGGGAATCATCAAGTAGATTTCAGATATGAAGTCTCTAGAGCAAATGTTCTCTTGGAAAATTTTAGTCTTGGCATGAGATTTCATATTGCCGAAGCCCCTGTTGATTGTCTATTAGGAGCTCCTTTCCTATCTATGGTTTCTCCTCATGGCTCCTGCACTATAAATAAAAAGCCTAGTTATTTTGTTACTATTCCTCCTCTGCACTCACATCAACCCACCAAAGTAGAACTTCCTTTTATTTCAGAACAGAACCTGCACATTGGCTATTTATCATGTTGTGTTGTGGTGGAAGTTTTCAATCAAGATCGACAAAGGACTATCAACACTTCCTATGATGATGTTATGCCATGGGCCATATTCAAAGCAAATTGGCAACCTAGTTGGCAGTTAAGGCATTTAGAGATTGTTGAATTAGGATTGCCAGGGATTTCAAGGAACACTTGCACAAGTGTCCTCCCTGAGAAACATATTCTGGCTCAAATAAATGAGCCTATTTCAATAGCATCCAGAGAAAATTTAATTGCAATTGGTGATCTAACCAGACTCAGATAAGCAGAAACAGAATGGTATGAACCATCAATACGAGCATGGTGCAGATCTCCAGTTTTTCATTCTTTTCAAATCAATAGAATGTGCACTCTGTCTGACTGGCCAGACCAAGATCCATTGAACACCATGAGTGGATTAAATTATGAACAATATAAAGCTGCATGGTTCCATGTATTATTATGGAAGGCCCGATTTGAGTTTTATTACACTCAGATCAAATTTGGACAAGGATTCGAAAACTGGGAAGAACCAGACTGGGTATGATAACAGCTCTTCCGACTGTTAATAGCTATTCGCGTTTTATTCTCTGTAAAATCTTCTATATTTGTAAAGTCGCTTAAGAGTCGTCTGTCTATTCATTCGAAGCTTTCTAGCTTTTACCTGGGGAAAAGGCCAGCAGCTTAGGTGAAATCCATGCACCTTCGGGGACAGCAGGAAAGTAACTTTCAAAGCCCTCCCTTTCTGTGTAAAAGTAGAAATAGTCCGAATGGATTCTCTGTCTGTCAGATCTGTAGATAATACTAGCCAAATGTCCTCTTCCACTTCTGAAATCCGTGGTATGATACATTATATGCCATCCATAGGAACTTTATATCCCAGACTAAAAGATTGTTACATAGGAGCAAGAACTCCAAAATCTCCTAAATATGGATTAGGATACATAGAACAATGTGATGTCACCATTCCTGATTGTCGATTCTCAAATCCTATTCCTAAAACCATAACCAGGCCCTCTGTAGAAGAAATAATGAAGTATTTGACTGTCATTCAAGGGTGCAAACAGGGAGATTTCCCTGAAGAATGGATTAAACGAATGACAAATTGGGATCTATTCACAAATCCAGAGTCTGAAGAATTCCAACTCATTACTCCTGAAAAAGAAAAACAAAAATTAGCAGACTCATGGAAGGAGTATATGTCTGAAAATAAATGTTGGATTTCATTTTATGAGTGGAAGAAACTTAGAACCTCCCTAACTGTTTTAGTCACAGGAGAAACTTCTGGAACTCCTGGACATAAGTGGAAAAGTATTGATGGAATAGTTGTAGAGTCCAGAACGACATTCCCTCCATTTCAAGGGATTGTCCTTGAGGATAGCTCTAAACAAGCAAAAGCTATTCCATTGCTCCTTGATGGAGAAAATCAACTATCTGGAATAGACAGAAGAGTTCAGACAGTCTCTGAACAAATAAATTGGACAAATACAACTCTCAGGGGTATGGCATCTCAAGTCTATCTACCCAAAGAAGAAGTAAATCCTGAACAACTTTTCCAACTACAAGTCTTGACCAATACTATTGTACATTATGTAAATACAATCCATGAAAAGATTGTAAATATTGAAGAAAAGGTGAAAAATTCTGAACAGTCTGAAAAACAAGGAGAGATAATAGATGATCTCGGGACTGCCCTTACCGAAATTGGTAAGTCCCTATCTGAGCTCAAAAAGAAAACAATCAAGGATGATAAGCCAATTCCTCCTTCTTTCCTATATCCTAGTACCCATCAGATTGTTCATAGCCCCTCTGAAAAGGTTATACATAAAAGATTTCCTGTATTCTTTCCTCCCGAAAAACCAGAGTCTTCTCAATCGACTAAGGATCCCCTATCCATGGTGGGTATAAGAAAACCCTCCTACGAACCTATTCCCCCTCATTCCTCTAGACCTGCTGCTCCTGATCTAGTAGGAAAATGAAAAGTTCCAGAAGGACTTTCTTATGCAGATGAATGGTACCAAGAATGGAACATAGACAATTTATCAGTAGCCCAGATAAGACAAGTTATTGATAGAATGTTTGTGGCATATAAAATCATGTGCATGAAAGGTAAGGGAGAAGTTGAAGCCTGCAAATCCCTTATTCAGTGCTTTACTGGATCTTTAAGTAAATGGTGGGAAGTTACCTCCTCTCCTTTAATGATTACAAAAATGGAATCTGAAACATTAAAGGATGAACAAGGGGACATTGTGTATCACTCTGATGGTACACCCATGAATAATATGATTGGGGCACTTATGACCTTAATCCTGGAACACTGGTGTGGAATAGAGGCTGAAATTTCTGACAAACATGAGACAATTCTGATGAACACCAAATGTAGAAAAATGTCATAATATGAGCAGTTTCATAAGGAATGGACCCAACGGATTTTTGAAGTTAAAGATAGTAAAAACCTGCTATGGAAACAGGTTTATATGGCTGCACTTCCTAGTAAATTTGTGGAATATCTCAAAATTGAAGATGTCTTCCCCCTCCCATATGAAACCTATACTTGGGGAGAAATCTATTCCATAATTACCAAAACTTTAATAGGATTGTGCACTAGTATGAAAATCCAAAAGTCTGTATCTAAAAGTTCATATTTGCCTGATCAAAAGTTTGTTTGTGAACAATATGGAATTTCATCCACAAATCCAGGATTACAAACCAGAAAGAGAAGGAAAGAGTATAAAAAGGACAGAAACAAAAAGGGAAAATTCAAATATATCCCTTATACTCATTATTTCAGTCCTAAAGATATTAAGCTTCAGTCTCATAAGGCTGAACTCAAACAATAGATCACATGTTGGATCTGTGGTAAACAAGGGCACTATGCCCATACTTGTCCTGAAAATGAAGCTGCCAGAAAAGGCAAAGGAAAACTCTCTGAACAGAGAGTCAAAGAAATCCAAGAAAGAAAACAGGTCAAGTTTCCATGTAATAGGTGTGGAGATCCTACACACAAAACAGATGATTGTCCTCAAGGACCATTCTACAGGCCAAAATTGGAATCACATCCTATCTAGGAAAGATCTCACACAAATAGCAGTAGTGAAAGTGATGAATCTACTACCTCTGAGGTAGCTGTAAATACTATATGTAATTGCAAGAATCCCTATCAGTGTACCTGTACAAATTCTAATAGTTCTTCTGAATCTTCCTCTATTATTACTCCAATAGAAAAGTTGAAAGTCTGCATGCACAACTATACGGGTGATACTGAATCACAAATGCTTGACCAAATTAAGAGCCTCTCTGAAGGAGAAATGAAGTCTTCCTTGCTAGAAGCTTACATAAAAGCTATAAAAGTAGAACAAAAGGGCAAAAGTATAGAAACAGAGAAAAAACAGCCATTGTTTTTAGATGCCTCTTTTGACAAAAATACAAAAACTTATATCAAATTCAATAGAGAGCCCAGGCTGCAAGATATCTCTCTTTCTGAGCTAGCTTCAGAAATGGCAAAGTTAAAATTGGAGCTCAAAGCTACCAAGGAAAGGGTAGACAATTTACAGCTAGCCATAGAAACTAGCTACCCTATTGATTACTGGGCAAGACAGGAAATAAATCCGATTAAAGAAAAATTAGACTATGTTCCTCCTCCTCTTGAAGTTGCACCATATGAACAGAATGAAGAAGCAACATTTGGATCACCAACAAACATACCAGCAGGACTTTCAGGAGTGCAAGTGATGACTATCTCCTGCCCAAAATACTATATACAAATTAATATTAGCATTTGTAATCGTATTTTCTCTTTGATTGCACTTATTGATACCGGGTCAGATATCAATGTTCTCCACAAAGATAGAATCCCTTCAAATCTTTGGACCCCAAGTAATGGCAGTATTGCTGGACTAGGCAATAACCAGATTGACTTCAAATATGAAGTTTCTAGGGCAGATGTTTTGCTAAACCAGTTCAGTATTGGCATGGGATTTCATATTGCAGATGCTCTTGTTGAGTGCATTTTAGGAGCACCTTTTTTATCTATGCTAGCCCCGCATGGCTCTTGTACAGTAAAAAATAGAGATGGATATTTTCTGACAATCCCCAACAGTCCCTATAATGCTGCCACACGGATTGAAATTCCTTTCTGCTCAGAAAAATATTTGCATATTGGTTATTTAAATTGTTTAGTATTGGTTGAAGTTTTCAATAAAGAGCAGCAAAGGCCTATCCGCACCTATTATAGAGATGACATGCCATGGAAGATCTTTAAAGGAAATTGGCAACCTTCATGGCAACTAAGATATTCTGAAAGAGTGGAATTGGGTTTGCCAGGATTATTTCGAAATACTTGTCCAAGTGTTCTTCCAGCCCAACATGTTTTGGCACAAATGAATCAGCAAATCACAATTGCAGCCAGAGAATATTTAATAGCAATTGGTGATCTAACCAGGCTCAGAATAGCAGAAACAGAATGGTATGAACCTTCTATCCGCACATGGAGTAGAGGCCCAATTTTTCATTCGTTTCAAATCAATCGAATGAGAGCCTTAATTGATTGGCAAAATCAAGATGTCAATGCTGAGTTAAACGGCTTAAATTATGATCAATATAAGGCTGCTTGGTTTAATGCCTTTCTTTGGAAAGGCAGATTTGAGTTTTACTATACTCAAATTAAATTTGGACAAGGTTTCAGAGATTGGGATAGCCCTGATTGGTTACAACAATGGTGGGAAACATTTGGTTTAAATCCAGTCAGTATAAATCCTGAGCTAACAGAAAATGTCCACATATTTCTATATCATGGTAGATCTCTTAATACTGTGGGAGATCTCTTTTCTGAAGAAGAATTCAGGGATTATTTTATTCAAAACAGACATCCTTGGATCCTACGCAGCAGATACATGCTAAAGATAGAAGAAGATAATGATGCTGAACTTCTACGTCATATCTATACTGAACATTGGGATCCCTTCTTCTACAATCATTTCAGAGACAAACCTTTTGATTAAAGTCTAGATGGCCGACAATGGTGTCATCCGTTTTCCGTGGGTTGTCGTTATCAACTCCACAGTGTACTTTAAATCAGGTATCATGAGCTATTATGAAAACTCGGAGCACTTCTCCGACTTTTGGTGAGGTTTGACCCACATTTTCATAATAACTCTAGTCTATTACAGTATGTGATTAGCCACTATGGGGATCTTGCATGACAACCCATGTGGTACAAATGTTGCAGATAAAGCTTGTCCGGGAATCTTGCATGACAACCTGACAAAGTAAAAGTGTAAATAAAGTTTGTCGGATCGGACAGATATTCCTGCATGAATGATCTTCCGAATCCTTTTAGTGGCCAACATATGGGCCACAAGTCAAATCTCATCCGAAGAGAAATGATTCCTCCTCCACCCAAAATTGATATATAAGGAGGCTAAGGGATTCATTTGGATCATCGGTCGATAGAGTCTGAGTCTTGAGTCTTCTAGCTTCCCTCTCTTTGAAGCTTGTGTCTTTCTATGTTAGGGTATTGTGATAAGCCTGCGCAATTCTGGCTCAGCCAGCGTGAACCTAAAGTGGCAGCAATACATAGTCGAGTCTGTCCAGTATATATGTCATGTGTATGAGCCTCTTGCTCAAAGGAAGGTCTGTTATCAGTGCATCCTGCACTTATATGTATACCCGATAGCCTTTCGGCTCTGAAATATAAAGCTTCCTCAATTATTCTGATCTAAATGATGTTTTTCTATTCTTTGTTCTATATGCGAGCATTATGATTCTATGTTCATTGCCAGTATTTGCATTCTCTGTGCATTGGTATGCTCGAGCCTAAGTTGCTTTCCCCTGGTAGTAAGGTTGTCCAGAGACTGAAAGAGTGAGCTGCAGTGACTGGTAAAGTAAGTCCCGCTAGGCAGGTGGCCGTTAGGGTAGTGAGTATCCAGAAAGGAGAGCCTTTAAATTTTAGCGCTCAGCTTCAAATAAACCTGGTTCGTGAAGGGAACATCCTGATGGAGTTCGGGATGGGGAATTTCTGAAAGGTGGAGTAAGTAAAGCCGTTAACCGTCCGGTATTCGTACTGGAGAAAGTAGCAGAAATTTGAAGATCAATGGCAGAAGGAGATCTTGCATAGACAAACAAAGATTCAACAAGCTCATTTCTCTTCCAGAGGAGCCCCTGCTTACAAATGCTATTTGAACTTATCCTTTTCATCAATGGCTACTTTCCAGAATCCCGATTTCAAATCAAACTTGGAAAATACCTTTGTTCCATCAATTCTGGTAACTAGACTGCTTTTATTGGGGATGGGATAAGTGTCATCAGCTAAAACCTTATTCAAAGGTTTATAGTTTACAACCAACCGAGGGACACCTCGAACTTTCTCAGAATGCTTATTTACATAGAAGCCATAGCAATTCCAGGGACTTGAAGATTTCCTGATCAATTCCCTTTCTAACAAGCTTTGGATCTCTGAGGTGCATAATTTTTGGTACTCTGCATTCATGGGAATGGCTCTACTTTTGCAAGGAGTACCCAAGTAGTCTTCTTTATAGGGTAAATGGACTACATGCTTCTGTTGCTTCCAGAAAGCGGTTGGGTTTTCAGAACATACTGTGTCAGAGAAAATCTTCTTGAGAGATTCAATCTTATCTCGGATAGTGGGATTTTGTAATTGGTCTCGAACTCTGAGAACTCCTTGAAGGCTTTTTAGCTCACTAATCCTTTGTGCTTGAAGAAGCTTTATTTCAATGGACTCTGTACATTGTGGAATGGAGATAAAAGGGAGCTTAAGTATCTGTCCTTGTGGACTGGTAATAAAATACCCTTTTTGGTTAGTAGATAGCTCTGTAGAACCATGGGGAGAAACAACAGATAAAAATGGTGTGCCTAGAATACATGCAACTGGAATATCTGCCAAATAGAATTTTAGATCCAGACAAAATTTGGGAAAACAGAGAGTTGCTTTAGGGGTGCAGAAGGAGATGGGATTCAAGACATTCCCTAGACCTGTTACTGATAACTCTGTTTTTTCCCAGAGTGAGACTGGAATGACTTGCTTATGCAACATATTTAGATCAAATCCAGTGTCAATAAGGGTTTTTAGTATGAAATGCAAATCCTGAATCTTTAGGTCTAGTAAAATATGACACTGCTGATTTTTAAAGTTGCAGCTATCATTAGACGTCTGCTGATCTTTGGCCTTCCTTTTTAATTCTTTGAGTTCATGTCCTAATTCGGACAGGGAGAGGATATTTACAGGACATGAGACTGTCTGAGGTCTGGAAAGGCATAGTTGTGTCTGGGGAACATCCTTAGAATCATACCAATCATAGAAAGATATATAGCTTGCTTGCTCTGTCATAAACTTTTTCCACTAGTCGGCAAGTTCAAGTTTTTCTTTATCTGTAGTGGATAGGTCAAATTGCTTGGCCTTTGGATTGGTATGCAAATCCCAATTCAACATGTTCTTCATCCATTCTTCAGAAACAATATGTTGCTTGCATCCTTTGCTAATTTTGAGGAATTTCTGAACCTCGACTGATGAAGATTTTTGGATTCCTTTGGGAAAAGGGACTCTTAGCCTTTGTTCGATATCAGGGGATTCTTTGGTAAAAAGGCAGAGTACATTTGAATTATGGGGAAAAGGTATATCATTGCATTGGGGATGTGGACAGACATCTTTAGCAGTAGACGCAAGAGGGGGAATATTACTCCTGGGATTGTGATTGGCATGAGAAAACTGTATATTCTGATTATTTGAAGAAGAAGATAAAGAGGAAAGGCTTACTAACTGATTACAATCTGGACAATTTACAGAATAAGGAACATCACCAATCTGAGTTACTAAAGCTTTTAGAGCAGTATGTACACAATAATTAGGCACAGGAGGAGGAGATCTGGATGGCTTGGGCCAAGATTGTGACTGAGATAACCGACGTTGAGGAAATGAAAGGACTGCAGAATTGTCAGTTTCTTTAATTTGAGCTGATGTAATAGATCGTTGGAGAGGTATCTTTGGAGTATCTATTACCCAGTCATTTGGAAATGACAGATCTTCCCATCTTATTGTACTATGCTCTACCTTTTGGTTTAGAGCATCTGTCAGAACCAAAGTGCTTGCCATGGAGTCTTTACTAGGGGCATGGAGTACAGCAGGGTACATGGTATTAGTGTACCGGAAACAACCTTTGGCTAATATGGCAATATTACGTCTTTTGGCTTTCATTTGAAACCCAGTTGTCAAAATCTGTAATTTAAGAATATCCCCTAAGGTTTCGTCAAAGGCTGAAACAACAAAGTTTGGATAACAGTCAAAGTACACAGGACCATTTGATAGGGGTGCCACAATCCCTCCTATAATAGAGTCTGTGAATTTATCATGGGTCAGATATCTAATAATGCACAGAACATATGAATTAATTCCTTTGTGAACAAGGGCATTGATTCCTATCCGGATGCATCCAAAATGGAAAAACTGAGTCCCATGCTTTTTGGCTTCTTTTTGGATTTCTTTTGGATTTAGTAAGAAAATGGTATGTACTTCATTGCTATTCTGCTGTATAGTACTCACATATTCTTTAACAAAGACTCTAGTGATGGCTTTAAGATGGAACATGTTCAAGTTTTTATAGACATGAGACAGGTCAATGGCTGGTAATTTCCATGCAGCTTGAGGATTATCTTCTACTAGTTCCATATTTGCCTCATTTATTGATTGAGATCTATTTAGGGAGAACATAGAGGCTAGATCATCTTGACCTGACATGGAGGCTTATGATTCTTCTTCAGACCTCTTAATATCTCTAAATGACATAGATCTAGAATCTATTCGGACTATTTCTACTTTTACACAGAAAGGGAGGGCTTTGAAAGTTACTTTTCTGCTGTTCCCGAAGGTGCACAGATTTCACCTAAGCTGCTGGCCTTTTCCCCAGGTAAAAGCTAGAAAGCTTCGAATGAATGACGAAACATTTAAACAAGACTTTTAAACAAAACACGCGAATAACTATTAACAGTCGGAAGAGCTGTTATCATACCCAGGGCAAAACGAAGAGATGGCTCTGATACCATTTGTAAGTAGGGGCTCCTCTGGAAGAGAAATGAGCTTGTTGAATCTTTGTTTGTCTATGCGAGATCTCCTTCTGCCATTGATCTTCAGATTTCTGCTACTTTCTCCAGTACGAATACCGGCCGGTTAACGACTTTACTTACTCAACCTTTCATAAATTCCCCATCCCGAACTCCATCAGGACGTTCCCTTCACGAACCAGGTTTATTTGAAACTGAGYGCTGAAATTTAAAGGCTCGCCTTTCTGGATACTCACTGCCCTAACGGCCACTTACCTAGCGGGACTTACTTCACCAGTCACTGCGGCTCACTCTTTCAGTCTCTAGACAACCTTACTACCAGGGGGAAACAACTTAGGCTCGAGCATACCAACGCACAGAGAATGCAAATATTGGCAATGAACACAGAATCATAATGCTCGCATATAGAACAGAGAATAGACAAACATCATTTAGATCAGAATAATTGCGGAAGATTTATATTTCAGAGCCGAAAGGCTATCGAGTATACATATAAGTGCAGGATTCACTGATAACAGACCTTCCTTTGAGCATGAGGCTCATACACACGACATATATACTGGACAGACTCAACTATGTATTGCTGCCACTTTAGGTTCACGCTGGCTGAGCTAGAATCGCGCAAGCTTATCACAATACCCTAACACAGAAAGACACAAGCTTCAAAGAGAGGGAAGCTAGAAGACTCAAGACTCAGACTCTATCGACCGATGATCCAAATGAGTTCCTCATCCTTCTTTTATATCCATTTTGAGTGGAGGAGGAACCATTGCCCATCAGATAAGATATGACTAAAGGCCCCATATGTTGGCCACAAAGGGATACGGGAGATCATTCATGCAGGAATATCTGTCCGATCCGACAAAATTTATTAAACTTTTATTTTTGATGGGTGGTCACGCAGGATTCCCATCATAACACGTAGGTCCACATGGGTTGTCCTGTAAGATTCCCATAGTGGCACATCACTCATAGTAACAAACTAGAGTTATTATGAAAATGTGGGTCAAACCTCACCAGAAGTCGGAGAAGTGCTCTGAGTTTTCATAATATCTCATGACACTTGTCTATTATATACAAATACACTGTGGAGTTGATAACGACAACCCACAGAAAACGGATGACACCACTGTCGGCCACCTAGACATGAACTGGATGTTGTTGAGTTTAATCATCTTCAATGAATCTGGAAAATCTTTGAGGATATTGAAGTGCATCCCAAGGCTTGGTATATATTTTGCGGACGATATATAAAGTGCCATTTGTCCTTTGTAGAAGAGTTTTAATTTTGACTGCCCATTGGAAATGGTTCATTAAATATATTTGAAAAATCTCTTCATCATTTGGTCCTTGAAAATTTAAATCTCTGACATAGTGTAAAGGACAGAACAGAGATAACACTTGTGGATCTACTTCTTCTTTGTTGATGCCGAAATCTTTCCACCATTCATAGAACCAGGAAGGAGGACTTCCTCTTGTAAAAGAATTTATTGAGCCAAATTTTAATAGAAAGACAATATCTTCATGATAGAGTAGCTGCCACCAAAGACCTAGATATTCTTGATAGTTGTAACAGGTGTCTGGAAAGATAATGTCACCTTTCGGATTGACTAATGCGCCAGTAGTATTCATGAGCCTCATGAACGACGTATTTCGGAAGTACTTAGATCGATTTGTACAAGTTTTTCTAGATGACATTCTCATATATTCCAAGAATGAAAGAGAACACGAGGAACACTTGCGAATAGTGTTGTCTTGCCTTAGAGAGAACAAA
>JZKD02S0404406.1:59014-80619 GCA_000966675.3 Picea glauca | reverse complement strand
GACTCCTAAATGGAGGAGGATCCTATGTAACTCCTTGGTTTCGACCTCCTTAGGGCAGATAGATATTATTCAATATAAATGAAAGGGTTTTTGATGAGAAAAGTGTTGGATTCATGAGCCAAGAGAGGAGAGAACTGGAGGAGCAATTTTAGTTGCTCATTTGTAAGCCTGAGGACTTGTTTGTAATGACATTTTCTGCCATTAAATATTCATGAGAGTTGTTATCAGATTGTATTTTGTGTTTTTCCATTTCTTTGTTATCTTCTTGTTTGAACATATTGCAAGTTTTGAGGATCATAGCTGCCATTGATGGATGGATTCATGAACAACAGAGGATCTGTTGTAGCTTGCCCATTAAATCATTGTTTATTGTCAAAGCAATCTTTATCTRTTTGCAGAAAGGATTTCTGTACAATGGATGTTCTTCCTTTTGTCATATTCTCCATGCTTCTACTCATCATTATATATCCCTTTGTCTGATATACAATTTTACTTCCTTTGATCTGTAGGATGTTATGACTCCTTGCCTAATGGAATGCCTCTACACACAAGTTGTTTCCCTCTCCCTTTCTTTCCTAGTCTTGTGGATCCACCTACCCAAACCAATTTAATCCATTTATATTTTGATGGGTACTGTGCTTGCACTTACATTAGTCTAAGTGTGACTCTCAATGCTAACAAAATGAATATGGTTGTTGCTTGACCTTCCCCTCTCCCTCTATACAAAAATACCAAAAAAAATTCTCACTGGCAACACTCCACAACCTAAAATCTTTGCATCTTGGAATTATTTTTACAACATAAATATCTCTATAAATTCACAACTAATTGCATGGAATGCAAAACTAAAAAAATACTAACCTCAATACACACAACATAAAAAGAAATGCTAAACAATGCACAAACACCTAGCGTGAATGCTGAAAGTATGCAACTAGCCATGTATAACTGTCACAAAAACTTGGAAATGCAACCCAAAAAAGGGTACCTGTGATAAGGTGTGATGGGCAAAAGATGATTCTGGAATAGATCAATTTCAGAAATACGAGAAAAAAACCAGAAGAAATCACACGAAAAAGAGAAGAAAAAAGCCATGGAATGCGATGGGAAAAACATGATCGTGGGATTGATTGATGGCATAAAAGACAAAAAATTAAAAATCAATCACACAAAAAAGAAAAAAAGTTATTATATTTGGATCCGATGGCTCCCACATCCATATCTTTTTCTGTTAGTGTTTTTTTTAAAGTTATACTCAAAGACAAGTTTTGAAGTTCCCTCCCACTCCCATCACAACGTTCATATTCATTGAAATGAAGGAATCCAATGGAATTGAAGAATAAAAATCAAATGCAAACAATTCAATTCAGTATCACTGGCCTTTTTAAATATCCATCATCCTCTGCCACCCCCACCTTTTCTTCATCCACATTTGCAATTTGCACTTTCTACTTCTTCTTCTTTATTCATTTATTCTTCTCCGGCTTTTGATTATCTTGTTGCACTTTCGTTTGGGTTTGGGTTTCGTGGTGGGTTGGGTGGGTTTGAGTTTCTTTTATTAATCTTGTCTTCTAAGTCTGTATATGCTTTGTGTTTGGATGTTGTGTTTTCTGGTTGGTGTTGTGTAAGTTTGTTCTTCATTTCAATTCAATACTCTGTTACAAAGGATGGCAATGGTGATGGAGATGGATGGCTTCTTTTTTCTTCGCTTCCCTTCCGGGTAAGTAGATATACCTTACCCTCTCGGATTTCTCTCAAGGGTTGCGGTTATTTTTATTTTATATAATATCATAGCCATCATTCGGGTAAACATTTCATAGGAGAGCAACTTCACTCTCTCTTTCTTGAAGGACAGTTTAGGGTTTCTGCAATAGCAGCAGAGGAATAGGCAAGGGTTGGTGCTTGTTTGTTTCTTTTCTGGTTGGCATATCCTCTTGTCTTGCTATGGCTAATGCTAGAGGATGAATCGATTAGTCCAATAAATTTGAATAGGTACAAATCAGTTCACTTCAGTTCTGAAATCTTAGGATCATTCATTAACTTTATTCATTCACATTTCTTCTGCTTCACCAATAAAATAAAATAATGTGATTTTCTTGAATATTCAACTAGTCTTTCATTTTTAGCATGTTTTTTCTAAGCAATATAATTTTCCATATGCAGTTGTTACATATACTTTCCCAATGCTTTTATTATTTGCTCACCTTACCCAGTTTTTGTTCTTGATTTCTCTTTACCTTAGGTTTCATGTGAAAAGGAATGTTTTCTAAAAAGGGCTCCACACAAAGGCACTTGCTATCAACTGAAATTGGTATATCTAGGCTGGCAGAACCAGTATTTGTATTGGCCCCTTCCGTCCATAGCCTCAGGTAAGAAGCAACAAAACCAAACCTCCTTCAATGGTTTGTATCACAGGCATCATCTTCTTAGGGCCATCCTAGTACCTTTCTTTATCTTCTCATTCCACATGTTTACCTTTTCCAACCAACACTAGATACTAGATACTACTAATGTGTACTATGTAATAAATTATTCATGCAAACAACCAAACTTTTTCTATCATTTATGTATTGTATGTTTCTGTTGTGTTTCCTAACGACCTTCTATGATAAGGTTGTATCTCAATATATTAAGTGAAATAATCCTTGTTGTAGGGTGAACTAGGGATTGATTATTACATGCTACTTTTTATACTAGTTTCATGTGTTCTTACTTGATCAAACGTTCCACAGTTCAGGTTGTTTGTCAACCCTCATGTCAGATATAACATGGATTACAGAATTATGATCAATTGATCTTAATTTCGAGCAATTAACAGAATCTTATTATAATTCCCGCTAGTAAATTGGGAAGCAAATAACAATACATGTCTTATCCTATTTGTAGCTCAATAGGCATATATTTCTTTAATAACAATGATTGAAAAATACTGATCAATTGATCTTAATTTCGAGCACAAAATCTTATTATACTTTCCACTAGTAAAGTGGTAAGCAGTTAACAATACATGTCTTATCCTATTTGTATTTCAATAGGCATATATTTCGTTAAGTGGCAACTCTGCGCAATGACTAACTTGATCATCACCATTGCACCTCAACCTCTTTTTTCAACTCTTTGCTTTCTCATTGCCATGCCTTGTTTATTGACCAATGTGGCCCCCAAGGCACCGCTTGACACATGTGTTCCTCTGCTGCCTAGTAATTTAAATGTGGTAGGTTTGACTAATGTGTTGTGTCTGGTTTATAACTTTTGTATGGATCCATGATACAAATGGAAACCATATTTATGGGAAGCGATAATAAATATATGAAACGTATATAAAGTATATTCATATCAATTTATTTCCTAGTGGCAGTTAGTATTTTTTGAAATAGAATGTTAAGTGGTAGCAAGAAGCGTATTGTCTATATAAAGAATGCTCAAATGGGATCATTTTTTGGAAGGTGATTATAAAAAATTATTCTTTTACATATTATTATAGCTTCAGGTCATGTAATTTTCAAATATATATTCCAATTGAAGGACTTTCAGCCTCATCCATGCAATCAATCCTTGATAATGATTTATGCCGTTTTATCTTTTTTTATCCTAGCTTCTTTGCCCAAGCTTCAAAATTACATCCTAATTCACTTGGGACACTATTACTTCCCACTTCGCAATCTTGGTAGGGTCAACCTATTTATTGATCTCAAAATCCTCCCCCCAATGTTTATATTAACTAGAATGAAGGAATCCAATGGAATGGAGAATTTGAATTAGAGGTAAGACAATTCAATTCAATTTAGTTTCACTTGCATTTTTAAATCTCCATCACCCTCTGCCTTCCCGAGAGTTCTTCTTCTGCATTTTCTAGTTGCAGTTGTTGCTTCTTCTTCTTCTTCTTTATTTATTTACTTTTCTCCGGTTTTTAATGTTTTTGTTGCAGCTATCTATCTATCTGTAGCTTACTTTTGTTTGGGTTTGGGTTTCATTGTTGGTGGGCACCGTGGGTTTGAGTTTCATTTCTTTATTGAACAAATAATTACTTTTGTCTTGTGAGTCTGTGCATGCTTTGTGTTTTGATGTGATTTTCAGTCTTTGTTGTGTAAATTTGTATTTTCATTTCATTTCAATTGAATTCAACGATCTGCTAAAATGAATGGTGATGTAGATGGGTGGCTTCTCTTTCCTTCACTTCACTTCCCTTCCCTTCCCTTATCTTCTAGGTAATAACATCTCCCATTTCCTCCCTGATATCTTTCAAGGTTTAGGGTTATTTTTTAATTATATATATATATATATATTATCAAAGAAATATAGTTTTTTGTTCACCCATGTATTAAGTGTTCCAAGTGAGGATGCTGGTACCTTGCAACCCCCTAGGGATTTCTCCCCTCTTCTACAGTTTTTTATGGATGGAATATGGTAATAATTGCCAGCTGGTAACCCCAATTGACTCAATGGGATTTGATTTTGAAACCTCCATGAATATTCATACAAGAGCATCTATCGATGGAGCTAACCCTCGTGGCTTCTGCCTCAGGTTTCTTTTGAAGAAGAATGGGTTAGAAAAAGGGTCCCATACAAAGGCACTTGATACCAACTGAAAATGGTTTATCCAGATATTATTCTGGTTCATAGAAGAAGCATTAGTATTGCGTGCTTCCTTCTAGAGCCTAGAGGTAACCAATTGAGCTAACTCTTGTGGCTTCCACCTCAGGTTTCTTGTAAAGAAGAACATGTTAGAAGAAAGTTCCCACACAAAGGCGCAAGAAATAAAATCTCTTAAATAGGAACATGAAACAACAAGCAAATTGTCCTCTTACTATCCAACATTAAGCTTTCCACAGTGTCCAGAATTTTGCAGCTGAAATCTCAAGGGGGGCTTCCCTAGAATAGGATTATGAGAGCTTATATAATGGAATCCAAGGTGAAATGAAGAGATGGGTCGAGCAAAACAATTTACAAAGGTTTAGGAAATGACATGGATCAATGGACTGAAGACTAGTGTCTTTCCATTGGGCATATGGGGTCAAATCAAGGTTCATGGGAGGCTATCCTGTTGAGGAAAACATGGGAATTGAGGCTGAAAGGTACAAGTTACAAAGGCCCTTTCCTTGTTGTCCCAAATTGTAGAAATGTAACTAGAGACATCACAAAAGTAGATGAACTCCAACACTTATGAAGATTATGATTACTCGGAATGAAATATATGCACATTTAACCAAGCATAGAGAAAGAATGCATCCTTAAACAACATCCTAAGGATAACATAAAGGAAAAAGGAATAGAGTTACCAAATTCACCACTACCTAAACATTTGTCAAGATAATTCCATCACTATGAGAGAGCATTAAGATCTGCTAGATATCCTCATTCACAAAGCATTTTCATTAATACTTTGGAGGCATCCAATGGATATTCAACCTAGCTCTTAGGAGATTTCTCCTCAAATCCACCATACTTCAAATGGAGAGAGAAAAACCTTGTATAAGTTTCATCTCTATCTCCTCAACAACAAAGCAGTATTTGTTTTCCTAGATCTAGTATTTCTTCCAAACAATACAATAACACAAGAAATATTACAATGCATAAGTGGGCTATCCAAGACCAAAATGCCCCTACAAAATACTAATGAAGTGATGATACATGTTTTCCTCTCGAAGATCCAAGCTAACGCAAGGTGCCACTTGTTCTCTTCATGAGAAAAACCYCCTCAATGAAACTCATCCATAACCACCTCCAAATAAAATAAGTTAAATGYGAAGYCAAAGGTGAGGGCGCTCTCCAATAGAAGTYAAGTAATGATGGAAGAATMATCTTGGATCATACAACAATGAAGARWGAACAYGTATAAGAYGTGCACCCTAGGAGGTTGAGCCTTGGACTCCTTCAAACCAACCATAAGCAATAAAATATTGGCTGCAAGAGGTGTGCCCTAGAAAGAAGTGCTAATGGTGGTTAATCCTCATTATTAAAATACCAAAACCATGTATGTGTTCGAAAGAGCCACCATGGGTAAATACCATCMAAAAAACCATTAAAGGTCCATAATGGAAATTAATCCACCAACTAATCCATGAGAAGATGTGCCAAATGACCTCCTTAAGAATAGTACTTGATCTCTCCCAGGTGGACGTTCCATCAATGTGCAAGGAGAAGTGTGCAAAGATCAAGTAGAAACTCTACAAATGTGGCACGTGTGGCTCCAAATATCTCCCCAAATGTGGCACGTGTGGGCTCAAGTATGAGAACGCCCCATCAATAATGTGAAAACGAAGTGAAGATCCTCAATGTATGGCACATGTGGCTCCTCCTCAAGTGGACGGACTCTTCAATAGGCTGAAGGCATGGTTTCCAAAGAATAACAATGCTTAAGAATAGCCTTGACTCAAGAGGATGTGTCCATAACCACCTCCACATGATCCAAGGTATAACCGCTCAATAAAATGTGTACAAATGATTAGGTATGAGGAGAAAAAGTCAATCATCAAGCAACAATCTTCATTCCACATGAAAAGTGGTTACGCTATTCAACTAACTCCATCCAACTCATTGAAGGAGGGGACGACTTCATCCAACCAACATTATGAGTGTGACCAAACCTCATATATGTGCAAATAAAATGAGATCAAAGGAACTTTCAAATAAGGATTGAAGTCTTCATGCCAGTTCTATCCAAATACATTAGGGTTCTCTAGAGAATGGTTAACCATAGGCTGCATAATTCTGTCATGATTGTGTGCAAACCCATAAATGTCTTAAGACTGCCATATCCATGGACTGGTGTGCTTATACTTTAATGTTGTATTCTTATTCTACTACTGATCACGAAGTCTTATATTTTGAAAATGCTGTAGCTGGAAAAACTGTGTGAAATAACTCCCTTGATTTGCACGACAGGTATGGATGATGTACCTTGAGTTTTTAATAGAGGGGGAAAAGGCATGCTTTCTTGCCATCCTTTAAACCCAAAGAAAATGCTGTTGAATACAATTTATAAATCCACTTGAATCACCATTAAACTGTAGCTCTCCTTTAGCTCAAATACCAACTAATACTTTCTCATCATATACAGGATCTAGGAAAATGATCTAAGTCTAGAGAGTATGTACATTGGTGTTTTCTTATCAATATACATTCAAAGTGAATTCCACTTTGGCCTGCTTCTTATCCCTGGCTTCTTGGCAGATTCATGAATTGAATTCTTGATTGATTTCATCGATCAAAGGTTCCTTTTTCATGGTTACGGGGTTCCTTCCTGATGGTTACTGAGACAATCTTGAAACAGTTGTTGGAAGGTCATGATTTGGATGAAAGAGATATGCTTGTTAGAACAAGATTTGCCTCACCCTATGCAATGTACAAGTGTCGCATAGATCCATAATGGTAAAGTAAAGCATATTTATGGGAAGCAAACAAAGGCTAGCGATATCTCAGATCACATCTGATAATGGCGATGCCGAAATAGTTTGATAAAAGTACCAGTCCCATCATCTTTCCTGCTGGAGTGGTTCCTTAAGTCTTTGGTACCTCAGTTATCCAAGGACGTTGCAATGTCGGGAGTGTTTTTCGAGGAAGAGGCGATAATGAGATCTCAACAACTTGAACTGATATACTCTCAGTCTATTTTACTCTACGAAGTTTTTCCAGATGCGCCATGGTCTATCCTTGACAAGGCCAGACAAAAGTCTAGACCACATGCCGATGGTATAGTTGGTTCAACACAAGCAAAGCCCACTAATCAGCTGTCAAATCAATTGCAACAATTTTCGATACAACAGACAACGGCCAGCCAAAACCCTAGTTTGGTTTCTCCCTCAACTCAAATGTCAGACGTACATAGTGTGCAGTCAACGAACCCAAAGGCCAACCAATAGCCTAAAAGAAAGAAAAAACAATGAAACAAGAAGGGTAAGGGGGATAAGAAACCCACCAACAATGCTGGCGGGGTAAACACAGAGAAAAGAAAGTCAAACTATTTGTGTAACCTTTGCATGGAAGACCATCCGACTCACTTGTTCCCTCAGCTTGCGGAGGCTCAGAAGTTATTGGCGCAACAAAAGCTTGTTGTGTTAACGAACCCATTTCCACATGGGTAAAATTTAACTCAAGCCTCTTCAAGCGCGGATGGGGGAAGTCAGGGACCCCCTCCATATTTTAGTAACTCCTTGGCTATGAACACTTATATGTTGAAAGGTGACACTCACATAACAACTAGGGCACACAATTACAGAATGCCAAACACTGCTGAAAAGGGTAAAGAAGTTGAAAACCCATATGTTCCTCTCTAGATTGAGAAGACAATGGGAGAGACAATGACACACTTCCCGAAAGGGGCGTTCAAGAAATCTTCGCACAATCTGAACGTAAGGGCCACCCAAAATTACTCCGTGGTGGAGTATTTGTCACAAACCCCTTGTGCGATGTCCGCTTTGGTGGTCCTCCAGAGCTTCCCTTCACAGAGAAAGGCTCTGTTAGCTTCCTTAGGATCCACTGAGACCTGTAATCTAGGAATGATCATGATTGATATGACCGACTTGAAACCTTGTCTCCCATACCATGTTGTGTTTTAGATAGTAGTGGCTCACCCTACGAAATCTTTTACTCGGAACATTTTTCGCACAGTGGTTGATGAGAGTGCCTCGACATGTGTGATGTCGTTGGTGTGTTGGAAGGTCATTGGCCAACCCATTTTGTATTCGTCACCTACTCTGCTTACTGCTTTTGACGGTCGTTCTTTTAGACCATATGGAATCATCCCTTATTTATCCGTACAGTTAGGAGGGAAGACTGTCTCTGTCGAAGTTAAAGTGGTTGATGCACCTCTCGACTACAACTTGTTGTTAGGAAGGAGTTGGACATATGCAATGCATGTAGTGCCATATTTTTTTGGGTCTTGTTGTTTCCACATGAGGGTCGAATCATAACCATTGATCAATTGTTCTTCTCCAGGCCTGACCCTTCATTGGGGGCATCCACGGTCCTGATGATTGATAACCCTCAACCCGACATCATCAACGTGGGGGTTGGTTTGTGCCCACCTTTTATGGGTAATTTTGATTACCCGCCTCCTTTCGACGATGTCAAGCTCATATTGGTTGTCTCCGACCAGCATAGGGCTGATATCTTTCAAGTGTCGTCATTCTGTATGACTTACTTTAACGATCCGTGGAGTCTTCCTTCCCCATCGACCATGATGGAAGTGACAGGGCATCATGGCATGTCCATGCCCTTGTCCAACAAGCTTTAGCCGACCCCGATCCAGCTCCCGCACAAGAGTTAGATTCAAATCTCGAGCTTATTTGGGCTCAAGATTCCCTTGCCACTACCAATTATTTAGACTTGGTATTTCCCTCTGATGAGGCTATTATAGAGGCATTGACTGGTCCGGACAGACCCTGGGATGATCTCCATCACAGATCTTATTTCCTCTCAGAGTTAAGAAGAATAGAGGCATGATAATTCATGTTGACTATGACTGGAGATAGGACTTTTCCTATTAATCCTCTGGCTACGCACATAGCTTATGCCGAAGGTAATATGCCAACCATCGTTGAAACGATACATGTTGACATCTCCAGAACCCCTACCATCGTGGAGAATGTCTTCATCAGAGCAGAGTACTCCCCCGAGGAGATTCAAATCTATACAGATTTATTTAAAGAATTTCACGACGTTTTTCCCTGGTCTTACAAGGAAATGTCAGGCATTGATCCGAGAATCATCGAACATGAGATCACAACCTATCCTGATGCCAAGTCAGTCTGAAAAAATCTTTGTCTTGTTAATCCTCGGAGAGCAACAACTATTAAGGTTGAATTAGAGAAACTGCTCAAAGTCAGTTTCATCTACCCCGTTCAGTTGAGCCAATGGGTGTCAAACCTCGTTCTGGTCAACAAAAAACATTGATCGATTCATGTATGTATGGACTTCCATGATTTGAACAAGGCATGTCCAAAGGATAATTTCCCCACCCTGTTCATTGATCAGATTGTTGATGAGTGTGCGGGTTGTGAGGTATTTTGTTTCATGGATGGTTTTTTGGGATATAATCAGATACAGATTAATCCTGAGGACCAGCATAAAACAACTTTTATCTGTCCATGGGGTACATTTTCTTATCGAAAGATGCATTTTGGCCTAAAGAATATTGGAGCCACTTTTTAGCGGGCCATGTCTTTTTCTTTCCATGACCTAAGACACATAGTTGAGGCTTATCTCGATGATTTAGCATCACGATCTCGTAAGAGAGTTGATCATCCCTCACACCTTCGACTAATCTTTGAACGATGTCACTACTATCAGATTCACTTGAATCCAAACAAGTGTAGTTTTTGCGTGACGTCGGGTCACTTTCTAGGTTTCATAGTTTCGACAACAGGGATCATGGTTGATCCTTTGAAGGTTGAGGCGATAATACAGTTTCCTCCCCCTTGCATGCTCCCTCAACTTCAAAGATTATAGGGTAAAGAGAAATTTCTTCGACGTTTTATTGCAAACTATGCCAAGATCACTAAAGGGTTCATGCATTTACTGAAAAAGGGAGTCCCTCTCCATTGGGACGAAGCCTCTCAACACTCTTTCAAAGCGTTGAAATGTGCCCTTACGTCTTCCCCTCTGCTCCAGCCCCCCAATTGTAATAAAGATTTCTTATTGTACTTGGTCACTGCAGAGTTGACCATCGATATGGTGTTGGTTCAAGAGGACGATCTGCTTGAAGAGCATGTGATTTATTACCTGAGTCGAGGCTTGGTTGGACCGGAACTCAAATACTCCTATGTTGAGAAACTTTCATTGGCAACAATGCATGTTGTCCAACGATTCCATCATTATATTCTGCTTCGAAAGACCACTGTCGTTGTCGTTGTGAATCCATTTCAGTATGTGTTGACATGACACATCATCAGTGGAAAGATCAGTAGATGGATCGTTATCCTCCAGGAATTTGACTTGGATTTTGTTTTTGCGAAATCCAAAAAGTCACTGGTCTTTGTGGAACTTATCTCGAAACTTCCAGTCGAATCAAGTGATGTTACGCCCAAGGAATCACCGATTAAAAGAGATCTTTTTTTGATTTCATCTTTGGACCCCTGGTATGGAGATATACTAGTCTATCTGTAGACTTTGAAGTGCCCCACCTCTACTTCTCCTGATGAGCATTAACGAATACACCATCAGGAAAAAAACTATCTCATACTCGATGACACTTTGTATTGTCGAGGTGTAGATTGCATCCTCCGCCGGTGCATCAGTCATGAAGAAGCGAAACTCGTTCTTAATGACTGCCACACGGGAGCATGTGGTGGTCATTTGTCTGGGTTGAAAATAATCCAAAATATTATACGAGTCGGTTACTTTTGGCCAATTCTAATAAAGGATTGCGTTGAACTGGTCAAGAAGTGCCACCCATGTCAGATCTTCTCTCGAAAGATGAGAGCACACCCTACTCCCATGTTTCCCATCATTACAGTTGGTCCATTCACTAAGTGGAGGATTGATTACACTACATGCCACCTGGCTTCAGCCAGGGGGCATCGTTATAGCATCGTAGCAGTAAACTACTTCACAAAGTGGGTCGAAGCTATGCCAACATTCAATAATGATGGTGAGACAACAACTCTCTTTATTTCCAATCAGATAATAGCAAGGTTCGACATCCCAAAGGAGATTGTGATTGACCATGGAAGTCACTTTCATAAAAAAATGATGTTTGAGTTAATGTCAAATCTTGGGTTGAGGCAAGAGCATTCATCACCCTACTACCCACAAGCAAATGGTCAGGTGGAGGTTGTGAATAAGTCTCTCAAGACTATTCTATAGTGAACGATCAATTCTGCCAAGTCAAATTGGCATTTGATGTTATACTCGGTGTTATGGGCCTATCGAACATCTATAAACACTCCCACCAGTTTCTCACCTTTTCAACTTGTTTACAAGATGGAAGCAGTCTTTCAAATAGAGTGTTAGATCCCATCTCTAAAGTTGGCAGTACAGTTATTGCAAGACACTTCACCGCTTGAGGAACGCTTATCGTATCTCGAGCAACTCGATGAGAAACGCTATGATGCAGCCTTAGCTAATGAGGCTCACAAGCGAAGAGTCAAGTGTCAGTACGATCGATCTGTTCACCCTCGGATTTTCTCTGAAGGCGACCTTGTCTTAGTCTATAACCAAGATAAGGATCCTCTGGGAGCAGGCAAGTTCAAACCCATGTGGTTCGGACCTTTCATCGTGAAGGAGGTATTTAAATAAGGGCGCTTATCGTCTGTTTTATTTTGAGGGAAATGCTTTAGAGAAGCCTAGAAATGGGCTTTACCTCAAGAATTATTACTCATAGGTGGGTCGTTTGGGGTGACTTCTTGTACATATGTATAGTTCTTATACAGTTAGTTTTTGTCTTTTTGTTTTATGGATGTATCATTATTTATGTCACCTTTTCTACTGTGGCATATGTCAAGTGAATCAGAAGTGTTAGTTGGGTTCACAGATAGCGCTAACCGACACACTCAGAGGCTTTCTTCCACAACTTGGGTGATATTCACACCTCAAGGCCAGTTGCTATCTTTTGGAGGTATCTGTTTAGGTGACGCCACAAACAATGTTTCCGAATACAACACAGTAATAGAGTTTCTTCATGACACTTTGTCGCATGGTATCTCTCACCTCCAGGTATACTTAGATGTACAACTGGTTGTGTCCCAGTTAAATGGGGTTTACCGCGTTTATGATCCTACCTTACACCGACGATTCCTTAGGGTATGTCTCTTAGAACGTTGCTTTGATTACATTATGTATATCCATGTTCCTAGGAGATTGAATCAAATTATAGATACTCTAGCTAATCATGTATTAGATTGGCATATTGCACACACATACACATTTACATACATTGTAAAAATGTGATCCATAAAACATAAAAGATGTAAATACACATATATATATCAAAAGTCTCAGAGTACATAGGTGGGCACAGGCACCTCAAAAATAGATATCTAGTATACATCACGGGGCTTATGCCCTCAAAAATATACAAAAGAGTTCCCTCGACACATAAGTGGTCCACTCTAGCTAAGCACGGGGCATGTTGGCCCTACCATAGTGAATAACGACGTTTTCCAAACGCCGGAAGAGTTGGACACAGGTCTGTGGCACCCCAACTACGTGAGGCTGCATCAATGGTGGAAGATCCTCGATCTCAGCCATGGGCACTGTACGAGTGAGCACGATGAGGTTCCTCTCCACCCGTCTCAACACTCTCTCAGCCTCTCTGGCTGGAGGTCCCCCTGCTGCTGCTGTTGGTCCGAGGACTGCTGCTGGTACTACCTCTGGTCGAGGATGCCACCTAGTCCTCGCGAAGTTTGTTGAACGCACTAGTCCCACATCTGTACATTACAGATACATAGCTGTCAGAGACTCTGGTACACATAAAAATTATATATAAAAAAAGAAACTAAAAAATTAAATAATTTTAAAAACAAACATGCCCATCTCTCCTCGCTCAGCTCTGGGAGGTATAGGCATGTCTGGATCCCTGGAAAAGTTGATCTCGGAATAGGGTTACTCCTCTATCGCCAAAATCTGTCGTGCCCACTAGTCAAAAAATACATCATCGAAGGCCTCTATGGTCCTCCCTCCCCCCTGTCGCGGTAGCAATGCTGCCCATATACACACTGCTGGGAGTAAGGCCACATGCCCCCGCACTGTTTCTTGTGGACTAAGATTGGGTACCCTCTCAAAGAAAATGAGCATAAAATGGTACCAAATCTGAAGTTCTTGTTACTCCACCCATGACACTCGGTGAGTTGTCTCTTCATGCAGTCAAGCATGGTCGTGCTCTAGTCAAACAATCCTGCGTTTAAGCACTACACTGCACAATGCATATGTGCTCGGGAGGCATGATGTAATTCCACAAATCCAGTGATCTTCCCAATAAGTAAAACTATCACTTTCAGTGATAGGTTGATAATCTTGTGGATCAACACCTGAGAATCTACTTTATCAGTTTCAGCCTCGCAATACATTCCGATCAACTTGACGATGTTGTGGGGCCTAGGGGGAAATGCACACAAGTTGATTGGTTCCCCTCTCCTCAAGAGGCCAGTCAGAAAGTAGATATCCTCAGTCGTTGGAGTCAATGACTTCCCCTCAAGCATAAACGCCTCAGTGCCAGGGTGCCAACAATGCACCAAGGCATTCAGCAGCCTGGGTTGTGCCCTCATGAATGGACACTGAACAAACTTCCATAAACCACATTTTCTCAATGCAGACATAGTTGTAGGGTCCTCATCGACCAAGATATCAATGTCTTCATGCTCCCTCTCTCTCCAATGGACATACATCCTGTCACGTGAAAATTTCAAAGAGAGAGTTAACTCTTGTTTTTCATTTTTTTCCATGTTCTTGAGGGTGTATGCAGATTGTAGTGGACACAGTCACATATGCACGTGGGAAGATTGTTTTCTTCCTGCGGGCTTTCCTTGGAAAACCTGTGTACATGCAGGGCCACCCTTTTTTAAAAGGGCGCGCCGCCCCAAAAAACTAAAAGAAAAGCACAAATGAAGTATTGAAATGCAAGAGGAGTTGTTTTGTACTTGGTTCGAGCGGAAGTTTGTTTCGTCCTCTGAAGTTCCCGGAATTAACTCTTTTAGCAAAAGGGTCTTTTTAGATTTTTGGTTAATTCTCAATTTGCAAGGGTGAAAATGAGCTGTCAACATGTATATATAGACTTTTTTGGCCCTTTTTTTCCACTTTTTGAACCCTTTTGTCATTTTTTTTGGCTTGAAAATCATTTAACATGGTTATTGAGTTTCTCATTGGATGTTATGATACACTTCACTTTTGGTCTGGGAAATTTTTTGAGAGATTGGTCACTTATAAAACTCTTTTGGTAAAAGTCATTTTTCCAACTTTTTGCATTTAAGTTAGGATTCCACCTGCACTTTTTGCATCTCGTTGTCTTTTCCACTTTGCCATAGGATCGATCCCACCGAATTGCGACACAGAACTATCATTGCTTCTTTAGAAGTGTCATAATTTGGTGGAAGAGCCTACCTCTACATGGATGCCCTAAGTAGATCATTTTTCGTTTGGCGTCCATGTTGTCCTAAATGACTTTAGGCTCAGGAGTCCTTGTTAGTCATGTCCTAATTACAATATTGAGCCTCATATGTCTGATATGTCATCACTCTTGGCCTCACCGTTGGGACTCCAAAAAATGAGTCTTCTTTAATCCTTTTTCAGACTCTCTAAACATGAAAAGATTGTCGAGCAATCTTGTTGTCCTTCACTCTCACCAAACTAAAACTTGAAGGCACATCTGTTCGATGGTAGTTTACCCATTTTTCAATTTGGATGGTTAATTTTATGAACAAAGGTATGCTCTAGAAACTTCGGTTCACTAGAAGAGTATTCTCATGTATAAGTTTAACCMTTTTTCGGGCCTGAGGGACTAAATTTACGAAAAAAGGAACCTCCATGGAGTCCATAGTTAAGCTCTTTTCAGACTCCCTAAAATTGAAAAGATCATCGAGTGATATTGTTTCTTCACACTCGTTAAACTCGTCCAGAAGAACATCCCCTACAGAGTCCATAGTCAAGCTCTTTTTAGACACCTTAAAATTGAAAATACCGTCGAGTGACCTTGTTCTTTCACACTCGTTAAATTGGTTTAGAAAAACATCTACTAGCATGAGTTTACCCATTTTTCTGGATTGTAGATTAAGGAGGAAAAATTTACACTTGGGGAGATTCGTCTCACCGGGAGAGTTCTCCTAAGTAGATTTTATACTTTTTCCAGCTAAGGAGACTAAATCTAGAAAAAGGTTGTGAGTCCATAGTTAATCTCTTTTTAGACTCCTTAAAATTGAAAAGATTGTTGAGTGATCTTGTCTTTGTCACACTCGTTAAAATGGTTTTGAATAGACGTCTTTTCAGTGCTAATTTATCCTTTTTTTGAACCGACTAGACTACCTTCGAAAAAGGTACCCCAGTGGAGTCTTCTTTTATGCTTTTTCAGACTCTCTAAAAATGAAAAATCACCGAGCTTACCTTCTCTGGGCTCATGAAAAATACATTGAAGGGGGTTTCATCATGTCCTACTAATCGCACCTTCATCTCTGCATATTTGGCCTAATGTCGGCTCCATGTTGCTCTCAACTGAACCTTTGAAGCATGTCTTATACGCAAGCTATGTAGCACTTTGCCTCTACGACTCGACACCTTGACCCATGGAGAAATTTTCTCGAGTGTCCTTTTCCTGCAAATGTCTCCTTGATATGAGCATTAGTGTGTTCCTTGCGCTTGGAACTAGTATGCTTGTGACACTCATTCCTCCTTTGTAACATAGCATTATTTTATTCTTTTTCAAGATCTTCAAAAATATTGAAAAAGACAAAAAAATAAAATATACCCCAAAAAGAGGACGGGAAATTTATTTTCTTTTTATGGAAGCACAATGAGTCGCCCTTGGACAAAGCACATCCTTCTGTTTGTTCGTCAATCATTGGGATTTAATATGAACTTAGGAAGTTGTTCTGGTTACATAGATTTGTGTCCTCCTCTGTTTGGTTATCCTTCCAAACACAATTAGAGTTTTTGTTGCCTCCTGCATCGTGAACTTATGTCAATATCATGTTGCATGAGTTTGATCATCTGTCATGCTATTATCCAAGGGAATTTTTACCCAACCTGAGTCGAACTTTCTGTAGTTTGTCTCTTGACCTCATGCCCACCCATGCCAAAAGTCCAATCAAGTCTTTTCTCAAAATCCATGAAGTTCTCTCCCTGATCACCAATATCTTCTTGTTTGTTCCCGATGAGCCATCAAAGACCACTGGGTAGTGAATTCGTACACTCACATTACACTCCTACCCAAGTTTTGAAGATCTTGAAGTTGTTGCTCGAGCTCTGAAGGCCTCATCTCCAGCCATCGGGCATCATTTTCTTCTTGAAGATGAATACTCTACCTATATATATTTTGATTTTGAGATGTAGATCTGTTGTGTATTTCTCGCAACTACAATTTATATAGTTATATGACATGGATCTGTAGTGTATTTTCTTGGCAGCCATGATTTATTTCATCCCGAGCATGGGTATGCCTGCCTCGGTGAGACAATTGTTATTTTTGCAGATGACACCTCTTGAACTCTGGTCTCGAGCTCACTCGCTTCGTATGTTGGTGGAAATTTGTAATGTATTTCTACCATCAGATGTTCTTTTGACATCACACATTAGGTCGCATCTGTTATAACCCTAAATTGCACCATACACGCATACTTGACATTTGACCCTCTTAATTGCTATTTTTGCCAAGACATCACTGAGCAACTCTTCCTAAAAACACTATTTTTGAAGATGTACGTGCTTTGCACCATTACTTCATGTGTACACATGCTTGCTGTACCACTACACATACGCTAGCTGAACCATTACAGCCCACGTATACTCACAAAAGTTGCAAAAATTAAAAAGTTGCAAGAAATTCGTTCAGATTATGGGCTATTGGGTAGTTTCCCAATTGTCCCACCGCCTATAACCCGTCACCCAACCGAATAACCATCCTTTTGTAATATAAAAGGAGGTTTTGGGATCTCATTCAAGAGACAAGCATAAGAACAAGGAAACTCTACCCGTTTCACATCCCCTCCTTGCCCAAAGAATTTGTAGCCACCTTGTGAGATTTACATCATAATTTCCCATTCTTTCCTTTTTCCTCCATCATAAGCCTATGTCATTTCCTTAGAATAAGCGTGAGAGGAGAAATATACGTGGAAACGCAGTTGGAGCTTGGTGAAGAGGAGCCCAGACCAGGTTCGATGAGCAGTCGCCCATCTCATTGTAAGTAAACTTTGTGATATCAATAAAAGGAATACTTTTTCTGTCCCAAAATATGATGTTTCAAATGTCTATATTTGATTTATGTTTTATATTGACATCTAACCCATGATTTATATATGAGATGCATGTTTGTAGTTCCATGTTTATCTGTTTGTGAATGTAGACCAGCCTTGGGAGGAGGCTTGTAATCAATGGAGCAATCAAACGTGAAAGGATCGACACTGGATGCAGAGTAAAAGGTAAAGTTATCGGATCTTTTCACTTTGTATTTCATGGATGAATGTGGGGTATATTCGGGGTAGTTATAAAAAGTAGGAGACATTTAGATGGTTAGATCAGCCTACATGTTGAACCCTAGTGTAGTCCATATGGGGGTTTTCTCGCTATAGCAATACAGTATATGCATTTCATGGCAACCAAAACCATAAACCATTAACCAAAATTAGATTACAACCCCCAATCCCTAAACCGAGATTAGGTTACAATGGATCGAAAAAACATAGGCCGAAAACAACAAAACATGCTAAAAAGTGGATAAAAAACAACCCAAAAATTTTGGTTGGGGGCTCTCGCCCCCCCAGTGATCCCCCAACACACCATGCAAAGAATATAACACATAGTCAACAATTCTACGCAAACCAAAAAGAAGGGATATTTAGATTATGTAGTAGTGAGATGAAATTGCTCTCACAAACTTCATTTCTCAGGGGTCACAAACGACATGTCACAGTATTCTATTATTAAAAATGACACAACATCATCATGAAAAGAATTGAAGTAAGTTATCAAGTGGTTATAGTTCAACAAATTTAATGAAAACTTGTAGCATGGGGATGCTAAACTCTAAAATTTCTTAAATGTCAATGAGATTCATTGGGCATGTGGAGATCAATAGCAAGTATCGCCAAATAGGAGGATCTGGAAGGGGAGGATATTTTCCATTATAGATTGGTTTTCAGTACCAAGGACATACCAAGGAACATAGGGTAGCCAAGTAGAGTTTTCCTGACATGGTCCTACACATGATATTTGAACATCAGACAAGGTTTTGTGAGCATTTACAGACATTGAATGAGTTTTCAAATTCCCTACTAAATATGGTTAAGGATAATTCATGTATATTGGATGAATTTTCATGTGAATTTTAAAAGGTGACTAGTGATTTTGTTGGGTTGGATTTTCTACAAGTGTAGAAAGAAGGTGTTAGAAAATAATCACTAGCGGGAAACATAAACAAAGAAAACATACCATTTATACATAATCTTGGAGACACCAATCTTATCACCATATGGAAACCAATTACCCTCCTCTATGTTTCCCACAATATATTAATCAAGGACCCAACCATGGATGTCAAGTATCCACCTAAGATAATATTCCTAAAGAATTTAGGGGCATTTTATCTTGGATGATGTTGTTATCATTTGGGAAGGAATGTAATAGGTTAGATGGTTCGACCTCAATTCCCTATTCATAACATTAATGCACTTTGTGTTGGATAGTTGGTTGTTATTGATATCAACTTTGGTCAATCCTAGAAGAAGCCCTGAAGCAAGGTTGGGAGAATTTAGAAGTGATGGGTGTATTTGGAGAAGTCTCAAAGTGGTCCCCTTATGACATAACTTTAAGCATTTCCCTCACGGGAAGATGCTTTGAAGAAGTCTACAAGAATATCTGGAAAGATGGCTAAGTAGTTAAGTAGTTTAGAAGCCCCAGAGGTGTGGTCATGAAGCCTGAATTCTTTGAAGAAAAAGAGGATGAAGGACATGACACATACATGAAAAAAACTCCTAGATGGATATTCCTCGTCATTTGTTTCCAATGGTAGGTTTTACATCGCGTCATTCCTCACGATTGAGGAGATTTTCCCTCTGAAAGATGAAGCCCTAAAAGTAAATGAAGAAGCCCTAGATCTAAGGACAAAAGCTTACAAGTGAGACCCTAAAAAGTGTTGCAAAGAAGAAGTTACAAGTCAACCACATTGCATTGAATATTGAAATAAATATTAAGGATATTATTGGTAAAGTCGGGCTCAATGGAATAATCATTAAAAATTATTTGGAATTGTATTTGGGTCAAGTTGGCCCTAAAAAGAGGGTGCTAGATCTAGTATAAATAAGACACCCAGGAGTTCATTTGTAACATTAACTCAAGTGATTTTTATTTGAGGTAACCAAGGAGATCTGAGGTGAATTTCAGAGGAAATATGAAGTGAAGAAGGGAAAAATTCCAAGGGAGGATGAAGTCTTGCGATGATGTGTTCTAAGGTATGTTATTTAAAGGTCACATTACCATTTTCTCTATAAATTTGTTTCTAGAATGATTTAGATAGTGAAACTTGGAGGTTGTTGAGAAGACATAGCAAGGTACTTATAGTAAATATTTCAGCTTTTGGGAAATTTTATTTTTGGAGATACACTCCGTGGAAGATAGGGTTTTTGACTAGTCTTGAAACTAGTCTCAAACATGTGTTTTGAAAAAAATAATCATAACTTATTCATAGAGGATCCAAATTTAGTGAGACTAATTTAATTGAAAAGAGTAAAATCCTTAGTGTGTTCTGTGTAAGCTTCGGGACTAGATATCAAATATAGGTATTTTATAGAACATCTGCAACATTTTGGCCCCTTAGGGGATGCTTTCATTTCGAATTATGTTGAGGCTTGGCTTGGTTTCCATTATTGGTGACCCAATTCCCCACATCCATGCATGTAATATCTTTGTTCATCTTAAGGTAAATACAATTTCTAACTTACAAAAAAAAATGGTGTGCATTGGTTAAGATGTGTCACATGGAGCAAAAACTTAAAGAAACTCAATAAGATTGTTTACAATTTGAGTGTAAAAGAGCCTAAAATATTTATCGAAATTTTGCAAAGAGAGGAATTGGGTGGATCAAAAGGTAATCAATATGAAGTTTTTATTTGACTTTTTACTAAAAATAAATTTCTTAACATTAATCACTAACATGTTTTCAACACTCAATTTCACATTTTTTTAATGTTGTGCAGGGACCAATAGTGAGGGAATGGAATGTCATCCTAAGAAGATAAAAAATATGAAGGATGTAAATGATGATGACCTAGTTCTCATTTCATCTAGAGTGGTGTTGGAATTTAATGAGAGGGGGGTGTTTTTTTACAAAATTATGAGGGATATAGTGGAAAAGAATGTATAGATGTATTTTCCACTTACAACACAAAAATCAACCCAATGATTCCAACAATGTAACATCCCCAGCCACCTAGGTTGGGCCATGCTACTCCAAAAACACTCTAACATTGCTCTGATACCACAATGTAACATCCCCAGACACCCAGGTTGGGCCACGTCATAGAATCTCAACTTTTGTAGCTCTGAATCAACCATATTGTAACATCACCCAACTTACTATTGAAAAATGATACTCCGAAAATCCACTGCGCAGATTCTATATTGAACCCTAGTTTGCGCAGTATCACTTAAAATAACACACTCAACCTCAATTTGAGTCACAACACACTAACTTTCTCCTTTTAGCACAACTTTAAGTGGCAGAAGTAATTAAAAACAATTGTGCACCAGCATACTAAACACACAACACTACTATGCGCGCAACCATCTTGGTGGCACATGCCGATTCTAATTTCCTTGCATGAGAGGTCTATTTCCTTATACGCACACATGAGTTCCAGCCTCCTATGAATATAAGATACTTTCCTATGCACCCAACCATTCAATCCTTTCCTCGAAGACTCATGACCAATATTAAAGGATAACTTAACAGGTAAAACTAACAATAA
>JZKD02S0404406.1:38553-59004 GCA_000966675.3 Picea glauca | reverse complement strand
TCGCTAGCACTAATGTTTGTTTCAAAGGTCGATTTTTAGGGTTTTTGTTTAAAACGATATTGGTTGTCAAGACCACGATTTCAAACAAGTTGTAATTTTAACCCCTAGAAAAGAGGAGTGATGTTGTGAACACTACTTCTTGATTCAAGGGTCGATTTCAATATTTTTGTTTGCAATTTTTCAAGAATTTAAAAACATGGTGGAAAATTATTGTAATTCTAACCTCGAAAAAAAAGATGATACCAATACCACCATTTCTTAATTTAGAGGTTGATTTTGGTGTTCTTGATGCAAAAATATGGATTTTGAGAGCTAGAGTTCTCATTTTGAGGTCACAGTTCTCGTTAAGTCGGTATTCATGTTATTATCGAAGGACTCTCGCTCCCTAAATAAGGAGTTGGAAATTGGTCCATGAGAATTTTGTAAATGATTCCTTCTTTACCAGTCTAGAAGAACAATAATCAATGAAGAAGATGGTGGAATGTCTATAGAGCTTATGCCCAACCCTAGGTTTTAGATTTTAGTGGCTAGTGTTAATATTTTTGGTGTAACTACGAAACATATTATTGTATATTTGTTTTGTTCAAACCTTTAAAAGGTTATTATGATTATATTGTACAAGTCGGCTCAACATAAATTATTATATTATTGGTATTTTACTTATAATTGTAAAAAGCTCCATTGTGGCTAGTCGACCCTATTTTATGGGTTAGTTAGGTCAAGAGTCGTGTCTCTTCAAGAAACACTATTTTGTATAAATAGATGATATGTTCCCCTCATTTAGACACACACTCACACACTTCTCTTATGCATATTGGAGCGCATAAGAAGGTCTAATGCATAAGTCTTGGAGACTGGTTCTTTTGGTGTTTTGGTCTTGGTATTTCTTGGAGAGCTATAGCGCATCATTGTATTGGTTGAAGGAATATATATTGAGGATTTTGGTTGCTAGGTTTTCTCCCCCACGAGGGTTTCCCAAGATAATATTTGTGTTCTATTGTATCTATGATTGTCTATATTTCAATGATCCTAGTATAGCTGCTATTGGATTAAGTAATTGTAATTGTATAACTAGAAAATTTTAAAATTCTAACATGGTATCAGAGCAGGCCTGAATAGAAGCAAGTTGCAGATCTAGAAGCCTAAAAGGGAGTTTTTTTTTTTTTTTTTTTTTTCAGTCTGGGGACATTTGAAAGACAAACCAAGACCATCAAGAGGTTCTCCCTAGCCTAGCACACTTTTTCGATGGACCAGTTTTCTAGTTTGCAGCTCCTGCAATTAGGGTTTCATCCAAACCCTAAGATTGATATTTTTCCAGTTTTTGGGGGAAGTTTTACAAAGCAAGACCACTAAGGAACTCGTCTTAGTAGAGTGCACCCACTGGTAAGTCCAATCTTTCAATTTTGGTCATATTTTTGTGTGGTCCCAAGCAAGATGACTACCAGAACAAAAATCAATGAGAAGCTAGATGGAGTTGATAACTTCAGGACGTGGAGGTACAAAGCAACCCTCCTTGAAGAACAAAAACTAGATAAGTTCATTATAGAAGAAGTTCAAGAACCTCAAGGAGATGAAGCTAAGGCAAAATATAAGAAGGACATGGTGAGAGAAAAAATGATTATTACAGACTCCATTAAGGACCACCTTATCCATCATGTATCATCATTATCTTCTCCAAATCAAATGATGGAAACTTTAAATCATCTGTTTGAAGGAAGAAATATAAACCAAAGAATGACTCTGAGATCTCAGTTGAAGAATGTGAAAATGCAGAAATCATAAACCATTCACTCCTACTTCTCAAGAGTGGATCAAATAAAGGAGCAGATAGAATCCATTGGTGACTCAGTAGAAGGAGAAGAGATGGTGATGACTACCTTGAATGGCCTCCCAAGGTCATGGGATGCATTCATCCAAGGAATTTTCTCAAGGAAGAAGCTTCCCAAGTTNTTTGTTTCAAAGGTCGATTTTTAGGGTTTTTGTTTAAAACGATATTGGTTGTCAAGACCACGATTTCAAACAAGTTGTAATTTTAACCCCTAGAAAAGAGAAGTGATGTTGTGAACACTACTTCTTGATTCAAGGGTCGATTTCAATATTTTTGTTTGCAATTTTTCAAGAATTTAATGACATGGTGGAAAATTATTGTAATTATAACCTCGAAAAAAAAGGATGATACCAATACCACCATTTCTTAATTTAGAGGTTGATTTTGGTGTTCTTGATGCAAAAATATGGATTTTGAGAGCTAGAGTTCTCATTTTGAGGTCACGGTTCTCGTTAAGTCGGTATTCATGTTATTATCGAAGGAATCCCGCTCCCTAAATAAGGAGTTGGAAATTGGTCCATGAGAATTTTGTAAATGATTCCTTCTTTACCAGTCTAGAAGAACAATAATCAATGAAGAAGATGGTGGAATGTCTATAGAGCTTATGCCCAACCCTAGGTTTTAGATTTTAGTGGGTAGTGTTAATATTTTTGGTGTAACTATGAAACATATTATTGTATATTTGTTTTGTTCAAACCTTTAAAAGGTTATTATGATTATATTCTACAAGTCGGCTCAACATAAATTATTATATTATTGGTATTTTACTTATAATTGTAAAAAACCCCATTGTGGCTAGTCGACCCTATTTTATGGGTTAGTTAGGTCAAGAGTCATGTCTCTTCAAGAAACACTGTTGTGTATAAATAGATGATATGTTCCTCTCATTTAGACACACACTCACACACTTCTCTTATGCATCTTGGAGCGCATAAGAAGGTCTAATGCATAAGTCTTGGAGACTGGTTCTTTTGGTGTTTTGGTCTTGGTCTTTCTTGGAGAGCTATAACGCATCATTGTACTGGTTGAAGGAATATATATTGAGGATTTTGGTTGCTAGGTTTTCTCCCCCATGAGGGTTTCCCAAGATAATATTTGTGTTCTATTGTATCTATGATTGTCTATATTTCAATGATCCTAGTATAGCTACTATTGGATTAAGTAATTGTAATTGTATAACTAGAAAAGTTTAAAATTCTAACATGGTATCAGAGCAGGCCTGAATAGAAGCAAGTTGCAGATCTAGAAGCCTAAAAGGGAGTTTTTTTTTTTTTTTAGTTTGGAGACATTTGACAGACAAACGAAGACCATCAAGAGGTTCTCCCTAGCCTAGCACACTTTTCCAATGGACCAATTTTCTAGTTTGCAGCTCCTGCAGTTAGGGTTTCATCCAAACCCTAAGATTGATATTTTTCCAATTTCTGGGGGAAGTTTTACAAAGAAAGACCACCAAGGAACTCGCCTTAGTAGAGTGCACCCACTGGTAAGTCTAGTCTTTCAATTTTGGTCATATTTTTGTGTGGTCCCAAGAAAGATGACTACCAGAACAAAAATCAATGAGAAGCTAGATGGAGTTGATAACTTCAGGACGCGAAGGTACAAAGTAACCCTCCTTGAAGAAAAAAAACTAGATAAGTTCATTATAGAAGAAGTTCAAGAACCTCAAGGAGATGAAGCTAAGGCAAAATATAAGAAGGACATGGTGAGAGAAAAAATGATTATTACAGACTCCATTAAGGACCACCTTATCCATCATGCATCATCATTATCTTCTCCAAATCAAATGATGGAAACTTTAACTTGTCTGTTTGAAGGAAGAAATATAAACCAAAGAATGACTCTGAGATCTCAGTTGAAGAATGTGAAAATGCAGAACTCATAAACCATTCACTCCTACTTCTCAAGAGTGAATCAAATAAAGGAGGAGATAGAATCCATTGGTGACTCAGTAGAAGGAGAAGAGATGGTGATGACTACCTTGAATGGCCTCCCAAAGTCATGGGATGCATTCATCCAAGGAATTTTCTCAAGGAAGAAGCTTCCCAAGTTCAATAGGCTTTGGGAATATTGTAACCATAAAGAAGCCATGACCACTACAAGAGAATAAAATATGGCAGATGAAGATCAAGCCCTAGCCACCCACACCAGGAAAGGAAATAACAAGAAGGAGCATTCTTTACCTAAGAAGTTTAATATGGGTAAAGAGACAACTCAAATATCAGATGTTACTATTGTCAAGAATTGGGACACTTTGTTAGGGATTGCCCCCTCATTATGGAGATTAACAATAAGAAAGGAAGTAACAGACATCAAGCTCACACAACTGAAGATGATGAGCCTCCCGAGAAGGTTGCAAAGAAAGATGAATCAAGTGATGAGGATTATGTTATTATCTCAACCCTCACATGTATTGTTACTCATGGAAGAAACACTTGGTTGATAGATAGTGGTGCTTCCAAGAACATGAAAAACTATGAAGAGTCCTTATCTAACCTTATTCATAAAGATTCACCTCACAAGGTGAAATAGGGTGATGACTATCAATATACAATCAAAGGTGTTGGAGAAGCTTACTACAAGTTAAACTCGGAAAAGCCAATGAATATGAAGGAAGTTCTCTATTTTCCAGGTTTAAAGAAGAATCTTCTCTCAATTTCAACATTGGACAAGAAATGATTTAAAGTAGCATTTATTGATGGTCAAGTTCTTATGTGGCCTAGAGGGAATACCCTTGATGATGTAGTAGTGATTGGATTTGAAGAAGGAGGCCTCTACAAATTAAAAGGACATTCAGACTCCACAATGGTTCATGATATTATGAATCCTAGTGAACTATGGCATAGGATATTTTCTCACCTACACTACAAAGCTCTTTCAGTTGCGAGTAAAATGGTGACAGGTCTTCCATAAATCCAAGAAAAACTAGATGGAGTGTGCAAAGGATGTGCATAAGGAAAGAACGTGAAGCACTCCTTTTCCAATAGAAATAACAAAGCCAAAGGAGTCTTGGACATCATGCATTCAAATGTGTGTGGACAGATGTCGACTTCTTCAATAAGTGGGTATGTCTATTATGTATCTTTCATTGATGATTACTCACGTAAAACTTGGATTTATTTGTTAAAATCAAAGAATGAAGTTTTTGGCAGATTCAAATAGTTCAAGGCTCTGGTAGAAATTTTGATAGAGAGGAAGATAAAGACCTTTCAATTAGACAATGAAGGTGAAATCATGTCAAAATAATTCAAGGAGTATTGCAAGGAAGTTGAGATTAAGAGCGAGCTTTTCACTCCCTATAACCCTCATCATAATGGAATAGATGAAAGGAAGAACCAAACGACCATGAAAGTAGTAAAGGCCATGATCAATGATCAATATCTTCCTATGCATGTATGGGAAGAAGCAGCAAAGACGACAATGTGCGTGCATAATAAAAGTCCCCAGAAGGTGCTTGAAAACAAGACACCCAAGGAGATGTTTTCAGGAGAGAAGCCAAAAGTCAACCATTTCAAAATATTTGGCTGCCCTGTATTTGTTCACATCCACAAGAAAAAGAGGACAAATTTGGACCCTTCCGGACAGAAGGGCATATTTTTTGGTTATAGTGACACATCAAAGGCTTATAGGATATACATTCCTGGTCATCATAAAGTGGAGATCACTCGATATGTAACCTTTGATGAGAATGCATCTTTCAGTAAATCAAAAGAAATCCGTGCAGAAGAGGTACATGAAGAAGAAAATAAAGTTCCTAAAGTTCCAGAGGCAGTTGAACCAGAGGAAGTCATTCCAGAGGATCATGACATAGTAGAACCTCAGAAACCAGCCGAGATATCTTATTGCAAGAGAAGACCAGCGTGGGTGCAAGAGCTTATCAAAGATGAAAAAATAATTGGTGCCCTAGAGAAATATTTTAGGGAAAATAAGAAGTCAAAGTCGTATTCCAGCTACGTGGCATGCTTGTGTGACATAATGGATGCAAAACCTTCCAATTATGAAGATGATACAAAAAATCAAGTATGGAAAGATGCCATGGCAGAATAATACCAATAAATTATGCATATTGATGTCTGGGATGTGGTTCCCAAACCATAGGAAAAATCTGTGGTAAGTTTGAAATGGATCTACAAGACAAAACATGTAGATGATGACAGTATTGAAAAATATAAGGCAATATTTGTGGCCTGAGTTTTCTCTCGGAAGGAAGGGATTGACTATGAAGATACTTTTTCTCCTGTAGCAATATATACCCCGATCAGGAATATACTTTCATTGGCCACTATGATGAAATGGAAGGTGCACCAAGTGAATGTAAATACAACCTTCTTGAATGGTGAAATAAAAGAGGAAGTTTATGTGAAGAAACCACTTGGATTTGAGACACATGATAGGGAGACTCATGTGTGCATATTAAAGAAGGCTTTATATGGATCAAAGCAGACATCTAGAGCATGGTATGGTAGGATTGTCAATTTTTTGATGAGCTTAGGTTTTACGAAGTGCAGTGCAAATCCTAACCTTTACTTTAACGTTGAGGATGGTGAATTGGTGATTCTACTCCTGAATGTAGATGACCTATTTCTAACAAGTGTGGAAAATCTCATCACTGAATGTAAGAGAAAATTGGTTGCAGAATTGAAGATGAAAGATTTAGGAATGATGCACTACTTCTTGGGACTAGAAGTTTGGCAAGGATCAGATGGGATTTTCCTAAATCGAGGAAAGTATGATGTGGAAATCTTGAAGAGGTTTGAGATGTTGGATTGTAAGGCCATGGATACCCCAATGGTATCAAATCTAAAGTTGTTGCAGGATACAACTTCAGAGATTGTGGATCCTACCTTATACAGGCAGATAGTGGGCTCATTGATGTATTTGACGAACACACGACCGAATATATGTTTTTTTGTGAAAACCCTGAGTCAGCATTTGGAGCAACCCAGATAGGTTCATTTGGTTGCAGGAAAACGTATGTTGAGTTACCTTAAGGGTACTCTAAATCATGGTCTCAGGTATATATCTGACCATGAGTTTGAATTGTGTGGATACTCAAATTTAGATTGGGCCGGTAGTATTCATGATTGGAAGAGCACTTCAGAATATTGTCTCAGTCTTGGCTCCAATATGGTCTCATGGAGCAGCAATAAGCAGTCTTGTGTGGCACTCAGTATAGCTGAACCTGAGTATGTGGCAGCATGTGCAGTGAGCATAGAAGAAGTGTGGATTTGGAAGCTGATGTCTGGGTTCTTTAGTCTCGAATTGGAGGCGACCTGCATTTGGTGTGAAAACCAAAGTTGCATGAAGTTGTCAGTGAATCTGGTGTTCCATGACATTTCAAAGAATATCGAGATTAGATACTACTATATCAAGGATATAGTACAGAGGGGAGAAGTGAGGCTCCAATTCATGACTACCGAGGATCAGGTTGTGAATGTGTTCACGAAGCTGCTATCAAGGACGAAGTTCGAGTACTTCAGGGACAAGCTTGGTGTGGTCCTTCTTTAGAGGGAGTGACATGTGGAACTCATCCAACATGAAAAAGGGTTGGCACTAAGACATGAGTGCACATGATCAGGTACTAATGCATTGGAGGGAGTGGATGTCTTGGGGACATGTTGTAGCTATTGAGAGCTACCCACAAACCTTGGTTGCATAGGGTGAAGTCATGTTTCACTATGGATATCCGAGGATGTATAGATTCACATGTTCGACAATTAATGGATGTGAGCTTGTGTGGTATCAGACTTGGAGTCCGTGTCTGGGAAGAATACCTTCCTAGTTAAGAGGAATTGTTAACATTTTTGGTGTAAATACGTAAGATATTCTTCTATATTTGTTTTGTTCAAACCTTTAAAAGGTTATTATAATTACATTGTACAAGTCGGCTCAACAAAAAATATTATATTATTGGTATTTTATTTATAATTGTAAAAATCCCCATTGTGGCTAGTCATCCCTATTTTATGGGTTAGTTAGGTCAAGAGTCATGTCTCTTCAAGAGACATTGTTGTGTATAAATAGAGGATAGGTTCCTCTCATTTAGACACACACACACACACACTTCTCTTGTGCATATTGGAGCACATAAGAAAGTATGGCATACAAGTCTTGGAGACTAGTTCTTTTGGTGTTTTGGTCTTGGTCTTTCTTGGAGAGCTATAACACATCATTGCACTAGTTGAAGGAATCTATATTGAAAATTTTGGTTGCTAGGTTTTCTCCCGCATGAGAGTTTCCCAGGATAATATTTGTGTTATATTGTATCCGTTATTGTCTATATTTCAATGATCCTACTACAATTGCTATTGGATGAAGTAATTGTAATTGTGTAACTAAAAAAATTTAAAATTCTAACAGGTAGGAACCTACTATTTTTTTCCCAAGGAAAACCTCATGGTGGAACTTTCAGGAACTTCTTTGCATTTCATGGATGGTACCCTANGTCATGGGATGCATTCATCCAAGGAATTTTCTCAAGGAAGAAGCTTCCCAAGTTCAATAGGCTTTGGGAATATTGTAACCATAAAGAAGCCATGACCACTACAAGAGAATAAAATATGGCAGATGAAGATCAAGCCCTAGCCACCCACACCAGGAAAGGAAATAACAAGAAGGAGCATTCTTTACCTAAGAAGTTTAATATGGGTAAAGAGACAACTCAAATATCAGATGTTACTATTGTCAAGAATTGGGACACTTTGTTAGGGATTGCCCCCTCATTATGGAGATTAACAATAAGAAAGGAAGTAACAGACATCAAGCTCACACAACTGAAGATGATGAGCCTCCCGAGAAGGTTGCAAAGAAAGATGAATCAAGTGATGAGGATTATGTTATTATCTCAACCCTCACATGTATTGTTACTCATGGAAGAAACACTTGGTTGATAGATAGTGGTGCTTCCAAGAACATGAAAAACTATGAAGAGTCCTTATCTAACCTTATTCATAAAGATTCACCTCACAAGGTGAAATAGGGTGATGACTATCAATATACAATCAAAGGTGTTGGAGAAGCTTACTACAAGTTAAACTCGGAAAAGCCAATGAATATGAAGGAAGTTCTCTATTTTCCAGGTTTAAAGAAGAATCTTCTCTCAATTTCAACATTGGACAAGAAATGATTTAAAGTAGCATTTATTGATGGTCAAGTTCTTATGTGGCCTAGAGGGAATACCCTTGATGATGTAGTAGTGATTGGATTTGAAGAAGGAGGCCTCTACAAATTAAAAGGACATTCAGACTCCACAATGGTTCATGATATTATGAATCCTAGTGAACTATGGCATAGGATATTTTCTCACCTACACTACAAAGCTCTTTCAGTTGCGAGTAAAATGGTGACAGGTCTTCCATAAATCCAAGAAAAACTAGATGGAGTGTGCAAAGGATGTGCATAAGGAAAGAACGTGAAGCACTCCTTTTCCAATAGAAATAACAAAGCCAAAGGAGTCTTGGACATCATGCATTCAAATGTGTGTGGACAGATGTCGACTTCTTCAATAAGTGGGTATGTCTATTATGTATCTTTCATTGATGATTACTCACGTAAAACTTGGATTTATTTGTTAAAATCAAAGAATGAAGTTTTTGGCAGATTCAAATAGTTCAAGGCTCTGGTAGAAATTTTGATAGAGAGGAAGATAAAGACCTTTCAATTAGACAATGAAGGTGAAATCATGTCAAAATAATTCAAGGAGTATTGCAAGGAAGTTGAGATTAAGAGCGAGCTTTTCACTCCCTATAACCCTCATCATAATGGAATAGATGAAAGGAAGAACCAAACGACCATGAAAGTAGTAAAGGCCATGATCAATGATCAATATCTTCCTATGCATGTATGGGAAGAAGCAGCAAAGACGACAATGTGCGTGCATAATAAAAGTCCCCAGAAGGTGCTTGAAAACAAGACACCCAAGGAGATGTTTTCAGGAGAGAAGCCAAAAGTCAACCATTTCAAAATATTTGGCTGCCCTGTATTTGTTCACATCCACAAGAAAAAGAGGACAAATTTGGACCCTTCCGGACAGAAGGGCATATTTTTTGGTTATAGTGACACATCAAAGGCTTATAGGATATACATTCCTGGTCATCATAAAGTGGAGATCACTCGATATGTAACCTTTGATGAGAATGCATCTTTCAGTAAATCAAAAGAAATCCGTGCAGAAGAGGTACATGAAGAAGAAAATAAAGTTCCTAAAGTTCCAGAGGCAGTTGAACCAGAGGAAGTCATTCCAGAGGATCATGACATAGTAGAACCTCAGAAACCAGCCGAGATATCTTATTGCAAGAGAAGACCAGCGTGGGTGCAAGAGCTTATCAAAGATGAAAAAATAATTGGTGCCCTAGAGAAATATTTTAGGGAAAATAAGAAGTCAAAGTCGTATTCCAGCTACGTGGCATGCTTGTGTGACATAATGGATGCAAAACCTTCCAATTATGAAGATGATACAAAAAATCAAGTATGGAAAGATGCCATGGCAGAATAATACCAATAAATTATGCATATTGATGTCTGGGATGTGGTTCCCAAACCATAGGAAAAATCTGTGGTAAGTTTGAAATGGATCTACAAGACAAAACATGTAGATGATGACAGTATTGAAAAATATAAGGCAATATTTGTGGCCTGAGTTTTCTCTCGGAAGGAAGGGATTGACTATGAAGATACTTTTTCTCCTGTAGCAATATATACCCCGATCAGGAATATACTTTCATTGGCCACTATGATGAAATGGAAGGTGCACCAAGTGAATGTAAATACAACCTTCTTGAATGGTGAAATAAAAGAGGAAGTTTATGTGAAGAAACCACTTGGATTTGAGACACATGATAGGGAGACTCATGTGTGCATATTAAAGAAGGCTTTATATGGATCAAAGCAGACATCTAGAGCATGGTATGGTAGGATTGTCAATTTTTTGATGAGCTTAGGTTTTACGAAGTGCAGTGCAAATCCTAACCTTTACTTTAACGTTGAGGATGGTGAATTGGTGATTCTACTCCTGAATGTAGATGACCTATTTCTAACAAGTGTGGAAAATCTCATCACTGAATGTAAGAGAAAATTGGTTGCAGAATTGAAGATGAAAGATTTAGGAATGATGCACTACTTCTTGGGACTAGAAGTTTGGCAAGGATCAGATGGGATTTTCCTAAATCGAGGAAAGTATGATGTGGAAATCTTGAAGAGGTTTGAGATGTTGGACTGTAAGGCCATGGCTACCCCGACAGTATCAAATCTAAATTTTTTGCAGGATACAACTTCAAATATTGTGGATCCTACCTTATACAGGCAGATAGTGGGCTCATTGATGTATTTGATGAACACAAGACCAAATATATGTTTTGTTGTGAACACCCTGAGTCAACATTTGGAGCAACCCAGATAGGTTCATTTGGTTGCAGGAAAACATATGTTGAGTTACCTTAAGGGTACTCTAAATCATGGTCTCTGGTATATATCTGACCATGAGTTTGGATTGTGTGGATACTCAAATTTAGATTGGGCCGGTAGTATTCTTGATTGGAAGAGCACTTCAGAATATTGTGTTAGTCTTGGCTCCAATATGGTCTCATGGAGCAGCAGTAAGCAGTCTTGTGTGGCACTCGGTATGGCTGAACCTGAGTATGTGGCAGCATGTGCAGTGAGCATAGAAGAAGTGTGGATTTGGAAGCTGATGTCTAGGTTCGTTGGTCTCGAATTGGAGGCGACCTGCATTTGGTGTGAAAACCAGAGTTGCATGAAGTTGTCAGGGAATCTGGTGTTCCATGAAATTTCAAAGCATATCGAGATTAGATACTACTATATCAAGGATATAGTACAGAGGGGAGCAGTGAGGCTCCAATTCGTGACTACTGAGGATCAGGTTGTGAATGTGTTCACGAAGCTGCTATCAAGGACGAAGTTCGAGTACTTCAGGGACAAGCTTGGTGTGGTCCCTCTTTAGAGGGTGTGACATGTGGAACTCATCCAACATGAAAAAGGGTTGGCATTGAGACATGAGTGCACATGATCAGGTACTAATGCATTGGAGGGAGTGGATGTCTTGGGGACATGTTGTAGCTATTGAAAGCTACCCACAAACCTTGGTTGCATAGGGTGAAGTCATGTTTCACTATGGATATCTGAGGATGTATAGATTCACATGTTCAACAATTAATGGATGTAAGCTCGTGTGCTATCAGACTTGGAGTCCATGTCTGGAAAGAATACCTTCCTAGTTAAGAGGAATTGTTAATATTTTTGGTGTAAATACGTAAGATATTCTTCTATATTTGTTTTGGTCAAACCTTTAAAAGGTTATTATAATTACATTGTACAAGTCGTCTCAACAAAAAAAATTATATTATTGGTATTTTATTTATAATTCTAAAAATCCCCATTGTGGCTAGTCATCCCTATTTTATGGGTTAGTTAGGTCAAGAGTCATGTCTCTTCAAGAGACATTGTTGTGTATAAATAGAGGATAGGTTCCTCTCATTTAGACACACACACACACACACACTTCTCTTGTGCATATTGGAGCACATAAGAAGGTATGGCGTACAAGTCTTGGAGACTAGTTCTTTTGGTGTTTTGGTCTTGGTCTTTCTTGGAGAGCTATAACACATCATTGCACTGGTTGAAGGAATCTATATTGAAAATTTTGGTTGCTGGGTTTTCTCCCCCATGAGGGTTTCCCAAGATAATATTTGTGTTATATTGTATCTGTTATTGTCTATATTTCAATGATCCTAGTACAATTGCTATTGGATGAAGTAATTGTAAATGTGTAACTAAAAATTTTTAAAATTCTAACAGGTAGGAACCTACTATTTTTTTCCCAAGGAAAACCTCATGGTGGAACTTTTAGGAACTTCTTTGCATTTCATGGATGGTACCTTACGTAAACACATTAGTGTTGATCATGACACCTAGCCCAATAAGAAAAACAAGCGAGGCTCACAACATAGGAAACCGATCTAAGGGATTGATCATGATATCTCTTGCATGAAGCTCAAATCATTCAACCACTTCAACTAACCCACCCTAGAAACTTAGTGTTATAGATAAAGTGTTCAAGATCTTCAAAGTTGATTGGTAGATTGAGCATAGTCTTAGATATTATTAGGCAAGATCATTAAATTTATCAGTATCCATTTTTCTTTCCAAGCCTCCCCTAAGGACCTTTAGGATATGGTAATTCATAGAATTGAAAAGAAATGTGATAAGTGAATAACTAAACACATGTATTATTTATACTCAATCATTAAAATCCTTGTTTCCACCCATATACTACTTATGTTGGTTCCTTTCAACTAGTGCATGAAACTATTTATAGAAGTCTCTCTACAACTTCTGATAACACAGACAAGGCTAAAGGTTTTAATTGTGCCAAAGGGAATCTCTACTGTAATTCAAGAACTAAGGTATATGGGCGTTCTTAGAACTCATACCCATGCTCAAGGAGTGTGTGTTGAATGGGTTATCATGGAATTAGAAGAAAGTGATGCATGGAAAGTCCTTTCACTACAAGGAAAACACCACTTAGTGGAGGTTTTCTATGGGGTTTATTAGTGTTACAAGATTAAGCAATATTATAAAAAAAAATCATGCTATTAGTAGCCAAGGTTTTAATGGATGTTCACTAAAACTAAAAATTTTGAGCAGCCAAAGGTTCTAGTGGATGTTTTTTTTGTCGGTTTGCTTCAATCGATAATATACAAAAATGCACTAATATTTGATATGCACCAAGGCTTCAAAAATATATAATATGCATTGGTGTGTAATATATATTTTTAAAGCCAAGTACTATTGTGCTTATATTGATAATAAACATTGGAATATTTGATACATATTGAGGCTTCAAAAATATATAATATGCACTAGTGCATATTATGTATTTTTGAAGCTTTGATGTGTATTTTATATATCGAAAGCACTGGTACATACTATGTATGTAAAAGAATTGGTTTTCATATTACTATGCACACTATAACATCTTGTAATGATTATGACAAAAATAATGCTAACAATAACAATATCATTGTAGGGAATGGTGGTGTTGTTTTCATTAGGAGCATTGGTGCTTTTATTACCGTTATTCATGCCAATACATAATCCTCACTTAAATGCACGGATGCATACATATGTATGAACTACATAATTGCATTCAAATGAATACAATGCATTGATATGTTTCAATGCTGAATTTTTCCATGATGTAGTATGCAAATGTAGCTTCTTATTTTTTTCACAAAATCTCAATTAACATTAGAAAATCTAATATTTTGTATAATAATATGTTTTTTGTATTTTAATTATTGAGTTTGGATATAATCATCGCATTAATGTGTTGTATCATTTAAACAAATACCCATATGATCAGACATTTGTTCATTGTAACAATGCAAATCATCCATGTATTTAATCAACAACATACTATTTTTTTACACTCACCAATGCAATAGAATAATAAACCATTTTATTATTATATGAATAAGAGGCCCTTCATCATGCAAAATGGGACAATATAAAGCTTTGTGGTAATCGAACTATCAATAAATAGTTGTTACAATTATTGGTAACACGTTGTCGTCCAATTGGGAGAATATGTCCATGCTAAACAAAATGTCTAATTTTCATAAACAAACATTCAAAAATATGCAACTTGTAACATTCAATTTTGGTGATCATCATTCATTGCTTGAACTATTGTCGTTGCTTGAGCTGCTTGCATGCCTCATTTCTTCATGACTTGTAGGGGATATTATACTTGGGTTATTTGGAATGCTTTGCTAATTTGATAATTTTTAACATTCTATCTCTTCAAGTTCCATATACGAATATAGAAATACAATGTAATGAGTATATACACATTTATAATATAATATACATGATTGTGTTAGTAAAAAAATGTACCATATTAGAAAAAATCCATGGAAGCTTGTAAATTAGTTAAAATATAAACATCACAACTAATATGAAATGTTAAGTAAGGAAAACTCAAATACTCACAAACTTTACAATTAACCCTTTCTTGCCTTGTCACCCTGTTTTATGTGCTAAATGAGTTCCATTTTGTTTTATTTTTTTGCAGCAAGAAAACAATTGAACATTAGTATTTCATGCGACAATTAAACTCTTTGTACATAAAAAAAACCAATGATTACATATGTTTGAGGCACGTTGTTGTTGAAATGGCTATTCCTACAATGCAATTATACTCATTTCTTTGGCCATCTTCATGTACACTTTTTTCGACATCCATGTTGGATGTTTCAGATATCACCACATATTTCCTTTGGAATTTTATCAATCTTCTTGAAAAATTAAAAGAAAAAAAAATCAATTAATATTTATATGAAAATAAATATAGAAAAAATATTAATTTGGTAATATTTTGGACTAGTATGTACATATTATAAAAAAATCATGGTTAGTAATAGTTTTTTAAATGATTCTTTCTTGTTACTATATGTTTTTACCATTGAAAGTCTCAAAGCTCAATAGTGTTACTTTTCCCTTTTCCCAAGAGAGCCTTAACATGCCAGTACAGGTCAATAGTGTGGTAATATTTGGTTTCTAGTGATCTCGAGGACCTTGTGTTAGGTGAGGACCTTGTGTTAGGTATCCAAGATGTAATATTTGCATCAATATCCGTCTCAAGAGTTGAAAATCTCTCCAAATGGACATCCGCCTCCATGATTTTAAGTTCTTCTCAGATTTCGGGAGGAGTATGGATGTACAAATTCTTTGTCGTTGTCATTTCCTCCTCTTGAGCCCGAGGAAGAGGCAATCCTCTTCATTGAAGCCATGCCCTATACCCCCTCGAACCATTATAACTGTCAAAGTATTGAAGTCTACTTTGTAGTGAGGAGGGTTTCCCAAGTTTGGAGAAAGCTGACCACACCAAGAGCCAAAGATCCTAAAAAAAACTTGGAGTGCCACAAATTCGAATGGCATGCCTCCCGACTTTAAATTCTTGGCCATCACAAACTAGCCAATTATCTTAAACTCATGCTACAATACCCTTTCCACTACCATACCTTAAATTGTCATATGTCATGTTGAATGCATCTTCCTCTATCTCCAGGAAGGATTGACCTTTGAGTGATGCGTCCATCGCCATATGAGGCCAGTCACGAGTGTGACCGGGATCAACTCTTTGCTACATTAAATTACCACATGTGCATTTCTCTCGCATCAAACAGATACCATTAAACCCCAAAGGATCGACGAGATGGACAATGATAATGGTGTATTATATCGTATTAATTTCATGCATAGGAGAGGGGATTTTCGATCGCCCTCGGTTTTGCATTGGAGAGTGTGTTGTCCTGACACATGGTCTCCTTTGTCTAGGTGGTTGGCATGACTCCCTCCACTATCACCCTAAATGGGGACAAATTTTCAATTAATCATCTCAAAATCAAATAATTTTTATAATAATATTGATTTTTATAATTTTATTATTGTGTTTTGATATAGTGATTGCATTAATGTGTTATCCAACATATTACACCTTTGTTATTTGTAACAATGTAAATCATCCATATATTAATTAATCGACAATGCAACATTTTATAACATTCGTCAATGCAATAAAATAAGAAACTCATTTTATTATATATGAGTAAGAAACTCATCGTTATACAAAATGGGACAACATAAAGGTCCACAATATTCAAAATGCAACCAATATGTAATTTTTACACATATTTCTAGCATGTCCTCATGCAATTGGGATAATATGTCGTGTACATTAAATAAAATCTCTGATTTTCATAGACAAATATTCCAAAACATAAAACTTGCAGTAATTTTCAACTATATTGATTGTCATTCATCACATGAACTGTTGTCATCGCTCGAGTTGCATGCATGCCTCATTTCTTTATCACTTGTAGGCGATATCGTACTTTGGTTATTTAACCTAATGTTTTCTTGATCGACTTGTTTTTTATGTTCCGCCTCTTTATTTTCTATCTACAAACATATAAATAAAATGTAATAAGTATATCTACATTTATATAGTAGAATATATATGATTGCATAAATAAATAAARCATACCATAGCAACAACTGTTTCATAAAAAATACWCATTCTTTCAATGCAATGATGCATGCCATCTCTCAAAATCTTTTATGTTGGATGCACTCCATACTTTGTTTTCTGCATGTTTAATATGCCATGACAAAACATAGTCGATATAATTAATATAAAAGTGTCATGTTCTTCTATTAATTATAAAACAAGGGAATTTAAACAACATAGGTACTTACAAATTGTTCAATTAAACCTTGATACTTCAACATATACTCACAACCCATAATTAACCCATTGTCAATCTATTCTTCAGTTGGATCTTTTTTGTATGTTAGCACCTATTAGAAGACATCCATGGACAAGTGTAAATTAATTATTTAAATATGAAGATCACAACAAATATGAAATCTTAAGTAAGGATGAAAGCGTAAGTACTCACAAACTTTGTGATCAACCATTTTATTCCTCTTCTTTTTGTCTTATGTGTTGAATGGGTTCCATTTTTTTCTTTTATGTAGCAAAACAATTGAAAATTAGTATTTCATAAATTTGATGTACGTAAAAGAATAAATCAATGATTACATGCCTCTAATGCACTTTGTTGTTAGGACATCTCCCCCTGCAATGCAATTATGTTCATTTAATTTACCATATCCTTGTACACTTTTTGGACATCCCTACTGGCATGTCTTGTTTTTTCCCTTGTTTATCCATTGGAATTTGCATAATCTTCCTGAAAAACGAAAAGCACAATCATTTTCTTTAAATCGACATGAAAGTAAATATAACAAAAAAATTTAATTTTTTAATTTTTGGAACATATTATAGAAAACATGTTTAGTAATAATACTTTTTAAATGATTCTTTTTTGTTATTGTAAGTTTTTTCTATTGTAGGTCTCACGGGTGTCATTGACCATTGCTCTAGAAATGCTCCCTGTAGTTTATATCATAACCTGATTCTTTGTAATGTCCCTAATTTGAAACCTTTGTAATCATACATGTAGGTTGGTGATCCGTTGGTACCAATTGTAAATGTAAATGCACATATAGGCCGGTGAGCTATTGGCACCTAGTTTTGGTTTTGCGCATACCTGGGTAAGTGTGTGAAGAATTGTTATCAAGGAAAGGGTGCACACATTTCATAGTGTTGTGTGCACCTGGGTAAGTGTGTATGGTTTCACATCAAAGAAAGGGTATGCACATTTCATAGTGTTGTGTGCACCTGGGTAAGTGTGCATGGTTTCACATTAAAGAAAGGGTGCACACATTTCACAGTGTTGCGTGCACTTGGGTAAGTGCGTGGGAATGACCTGCGAGTGCGCATCGAGCCGAGTTATATATATATGTATATATATATGGATGTATATGTTTTGAGGTTGGAGAGCCTGTGTGGTTATCAGGCTGGGGAGTCGAGATGCAAATAGGAAAGTAGGCATATCCATGTAAAATTAATCATACTCAGGTTCTTAATATAATATTACATCGTTGTGCGCAAAAAAACTTGGACGAAAAGATATAGGGGGATAAGTCCATCGGAAAAAGGGAAAAGGGGGGTCTGGTGAGACTTAAGTCTTAGGTAATATTTAATAATAGTTCCTTATATGCAAAGAGGATATTGTAATGGTTTTTTTGGATTGTAATTCGAGTTTTATTGTCGAAGAGGGGAGTTGTCAGGCCCATGAGCAGTATCTCTAGGTGAGAGATTTGATGTTGAAGAAGCAGGTTGTCAGGCCCATGAGCATACTCTCCAGGTGATATTTTTGTTGAGAATTGTTCCCTAGTGCGTTGGGAATTAGTTGTATGGCTCAAAGACTTCATGTATGGCCTGTTGTTGGTAACCCTAGAAGGGAAGTGGGGAAACAAAGGGACTGTTGATCAGAGAAGGGGCACACTTTCTTGGGTGTGACAGGTGCATGGGGAATGAGATATTGTAGGCTAGTTGCAGCAATGAGCACCTTGGATTGAGCAATTCTGTTGAGAATTAGACCTTAGCCTATCAATAGGAATCCTTTTTCCTTGGTGGAGTTAAGCCCTAACTCGGGGGTGACATGTTGTTGAAAGATTATGAGAAACCAAGTCTATGGATCGGAGGAACGTATGAGTTTTGCGTGCAATTGGTGACTTTCTTAAAAGATAAGTGTTATTTATGTGCTTGTCTCATTTATTGTGTGCTTATTTATCTATTTTTGATATGGGTTAATTTTTGTATGTTGTTTCATATAAGTAATTGTTGTTATTCTATCTAATGTTGCTTATACATGGAAGTGTGATGTTGATAGTCATTATTGTAGTTGTGTCTAAGTATGACAATTATTGTTAGTTTTACCTGTTAAGTTATCCTTTAATATTGGTCATGAGTCTTCAAGGCAAGCATTGAATGGTTGGGTGCATAGGAAAGTATATTATATTCATAGGAGGCTGGAACTCATGTGTGCGTATAAGGAAATAGACCTCTCATGCAAGGAAATTAGAATTGGCATGTGCCACCAGGATGGTTGTGCACATAGTAGTTTTGTGTGTTTAGTATGCTGGTGCACAATTGTTTTTAATTACTTCTGCCACTTAAAGTTGTGCTAAAAGGAGAAAGTTAGTGTGTCGTGACTCAAATTGAGGTTGAGCATGTTATTTTAAGTGATACTGCGCAAACTAGGGTTCAATATAGAATCTGCAGAGTGGATTTTCAGAGTATCATTTTTCAATAGTATGTTGGGTGATGTTACAATATGATTGATTTAGAGCTACAAAAGTTGAGATTTTGTGACGTGGCCCAACCTGGGTGTCTGAGGATGTTACATTGTGGTATCAGAACAATGTTAGAGTGTTTTTGGAGTAACATGGCCCAACCTAGGTGGTTGGGGATGTTACATTGTTGGAATCATTGGGTTTATTTTTGTGTTGTAAGTGGAAAATACATCTATACATTCTTTTCCACTATATCCCTCATAATTTTATAAAAAAACACCCCCCTCTCATTAACTTCCAACACCACTCTAGATGAAATGAGAACCAGGTCATCATCATTTACATCATTCATATTTTTTATCTTCTTAGGATGGCATTCCATTCCCTCACTATTGGTCCCTGCACAACATTAAAAAAATGTGAAATCGAGTGTTGAAAACATGTTAGTGATTAATGTTAAGAAATTTATTTTTAGTAAAAAGTCAAGTAAAAACTTCATATTGATTACCTTTTGATCCACCCAATTCCTCTCTTTGCAAAATTTCGATAAATATTTTAGGCTCTTTTACACTCAGATTGCAAACAATCTTACTGAGTTTCTTCTCCATATGACACATCTTAACCAATACACACCATTTTTTTTTGTAAGTTAGAAATTGTATTTACCTTAAGATGAACAAAGATATTACATACATGGTTGTGGGGACTTGGGTCACCAATAATGGAAACCAAGCCAAGCCTCAACATAATTTGAAATGAAAGCATCCCCTAAGGGGCCAAAATGTTGCAAATGTTCTATAAAATACCTATATTTGATATCTAGTCCTGAAGCTTACACAGAACACACTAAGGATTTTACTCTTTTCAATTAAATTAGTCTCACTAAATTTGGATCCTCTATGAAT
>JZKD02S0404384.1:0-18145 GCA_000966675.3 Picea glauca | reverse complement strand
TGCGCTGGACTGAGGCGAGTATGCTGGTACAATCAGATTTCTGAAAATCCAAATTTTACCCCTTCAAACTTGATTTGCGGATTTCTAGACTGGTGCTTCTGGTTTTCTGGTACTTCTGGTACTCTGGTTTTTTGGTACTTTGTGAAAACTAGGGTTTCACTTTCCGGGATAAGAATATTCGGTCATTGTAATTGACCAATCCACAAAAGGGGATAAGAATATTCTTTGCAGTTACACAATATTTTAACAAGTATTATGGTATGTGTCACTYTGATTTTTGAAGCACTTGAATATGTTGTACTGAACTCTCCTTCTTTTCATAATATTTTCTTGAAAATTATGCTCTTTAACTTGTTCATACCTGGGAGGGTGACATATTTCCCTAGTAAATTTGTTCCCCTTTGGGATGAGTTTCCATTGGGTGGGTCTATCAAAGTTCAATGTCCATTCCCTCCATACTTACCACTTTCCATCATTATTCCTCACATCTCCCCCTACCTAGGTTCAGGCATTGGGTTTTCCATGCTAGGAAGGGTTGTACCTTGCCTTGTGGGAAGAAGGGGCTAAAGGACTAGAGGTTAAAACTAGCTGGCAAGAGTTAAAATCCAAAATGAAACCTTTGATATGCTTTACCCAAGGATTCCAGAGAAATCATTAAAATGCTTCTCAGTAAGAAAAGGGGATCCGTAAGATGAAACAAAACTCAAGGTACTAGTTGGTGGATGGGAGGTCTCATCATGAGCCAGCCTATTAGGTTCAAGAGAATGTGGAGATATGACACTATCATCTATTTAGTCACCAAACCAGGGTAGTGGCTCTTGGTGGCATAGCCAAGAGAAAGGGGGTCTGATCACGATCCAACCTTCTCATTTCCATGAAATGCTTGTGGGTAACACTGTCACCTCTAGTCACCACGCCAAGACAATGTCCCCCATCTTTTCGCTTGAAAATAAAAATACCAAAAAGAAATAAGANTGATTTTTGAAGCACTTGAATATGTTGTACTGAACTCTCCTTCTTTTCATAATATTTTCTTGAAAATTATGCTCTTTAACTTGTTCATACCTGGGAGGGTGACATATTTCCCTAGTAAATTTGTTCCCCTTTGGGATGAGTTTCCATTGGGTGGGTCTATCAAAGTTCAATGTCCATTCCCTCCATACTTACCACTTTCCATCATTATTCCTCACATCTCCCCCTACCTAGGTTCAGGCATTGGGTTTTCCATGCTAGGAAGGGTTGTACCTTGCCTTGTGGGAAGAAGGGGCTAAAGGCCTAGAGGTTAAAACTAGCTGGCAAGAGTTAAAATCCAAAATGAAACCTTTGATATGCTTCACCCAAGGATTCCAGAGAAAGCATTAAAATGCTTCTCAGTAAGAAAAGGGGACCCGTAAGATGAAACAAAACTCAAGGTACTAGTTGGTGGATGGGAGGTCTCATCATGAGCCAGCCTATTAGGTTCACGAGAATGTGGAGATATGACACTATCATCTATTTAGTCACCAAACCAGGGTAGTGGCTCTTGGTGGCATAGCCAAGATAAAGGGGGTCTGATCACGAGCCAACCTTCTCATTTCCATGAAATGCTTGTGGGTAACACTGTCACCTCTAGTCACCACGCCAAGACAATGTCCCCCATCTTTTCGCTTGAAAATAAAAAGACCAAAAAGAAATAAGACTAAGAATAAAATGAATTAAATGGGCTAGGAAACAATGTCATCCATGATAAGGTGCAACTCTCCCTCTACAAAGGCACCCACATGCAAGACTACATTTCCCTGTTATCATTGCACCCTCTGCCCAAACACTTCCCCTACACCATTTCACACACTTACATGACCTAAATTGGCTCTCACATGGGAAACACCCCAAACTTAAGGAGGATTAACACAATAGAACATCATGAGACCCTCTCCAAACTAGATTTGTTGAACTGCAAAACATCTTTGAGCATTTGTCTGGGTAGGGGAGGTTTGATGTACATGTTTTGGTAATTTGATTATTATATGTGATTGAAATTGCTATGAACCATGTGACTTATGAACCCATGGAGGGAATACTTGTTGTTGTTGTAGAACTTTCCCAGTGGACAGGTGCATATGGAAGAATGATTAGGTCGGACCTCCATCAAGTTGAAAGCCCAACTGATTGATGTTGTAACCCAAACAGGGGGGAAATAGAAACCAGATGCTTGCACCAGGAAGAAATAAGGACGTTGCACCAAGGACACTCTGGAAGACCTAGACCTAGGGGGTCTTGCCTTTCCTCTTGGACGTTGACCATTAGAGGCCCATGGCGTCATCATTTTGACCCTAGACATTATTCAGTCAGGGTTTGCATTTATGAGGATGGTTGTGTGCTATTTGGCACGTGCTCCAGTATTTGGGGCCTTTAGAGGCCAAATGTTTTACATTAGAGGCCTAGCATTCCACCCTAGGGGGGTAACATCACCCTAGAAGGGCATGACATCACCTTTGGATTTGATTTTAGGGCTTAATTAATGACATTTATGTAAAAAATGGATTTTAATGTAATTTGGCCATGTCGGCCTTTTGTTGACCTAATTTTAATTAAAGGTCATAGTTATTGTATAAAAAGAGACAAAAATTGTCATTTTTTCATCATTCACTGATCACACAAGTGTGTGGTCTAAAATGTGGCCTTCTTTAAGGGCATTTGGCTGAAACTAAGTGGTGCACAACTTCTTGAAGAGGCATTTTTTGTGTATCTTGGCTATTTTCATGGTGGGAAATCTTCAACTAGGGTTTGAGCTTGATTATTCTTAGTGAAGTAAGTAGAAAATATGCATTTCTTTATTGTGAATGAATGCTTATGGTGAATTTTACTTTTTCATGTCAAAGACTATGAAATTGCTTCCTTGAAACCCTAGGAGAAAGGCATAAGTTATTATCCATTTCTCTATAGTTTCTACTTGTTTAAATTTCTCAAGGAACACCATATCTAGAAGTAGATACTAGAGCCCTACCATTGTATCACTCTAGTAACCCTACTTACATTGCCTATTCCATATTTTATCTCAAATTGTTTAAGGAAAAGAGAAATCGCTAGGGACTAAGTCTTCTTACTTTCTAGCAATTACCTCTAGGACTTGTATGTTTGAGGCCTTGGGTTATTGACACCTCTCTCATCTTCTCCATCTCCTTTGACTAAATATTATCATTTTTATTTCACTCTAAGAGTTGTTGGTGCTATCATTGACTCCATTACCCTAAAAGGCACTAGTCTACTCGCTACAAGTGATTGATTGATCAAACAACTTTCAAGCCATCTTCCTTGGAGCATTTACTAACTTCTACTAACCATAGATTATCCAAATTCACTAACTAACTTGTTGTCATTGCAAAAGATTGCTACAACCATCTAACAACAACAAATTGACTCTAAAAGTGACATTTTATCTAGCTAGACATTGCTAAAACTTCTTGTGACTACCTAATATCAATTTGCCTAGTTAAAGATATTATTTCAAGTCTTTTCTCAAACATTTTGAAGCATAATTATCGTGGTTGTTTCAAATTTATCATTGTTGTTATAAATTGTTATACTGTTGCAATTTCATATCACCTAGTCTATTTTTAAGAGTTCATTTTCCTATGAAGCATTGATATCATTTTGGTACTTGTAAAGTGCCCTTTTTTTCTTTTTGTTGTCTTGTTTTGGGCAGGTACACAACATTTCTCTTTTGCTTCATTTATAATAAGACATAAAGAACCTTTTTGACGTGAGTGACCTATGAGAGGGGATGGATTTTCTTGTATCATTTTCCTCAGCCTTCTCAAACCCTCATGTCATTCGAGACATCTCCCCTAGGTACTGTGACCTACTCCTAAATAGAAAGGGGTTTCCTATTAAGGTGATAGTGATAGGTCACTCCCAATTAGGCCAATTTTGTATCCACTTGCCTTGGGCTTTTGGCAAGTACAAATTGTGCAATAACACTAGGTAAACACTTTAAAATGTTCCCAAACCATTTTGCCCTCAAATATTTAGTCAACAAGCCAGTGTTGGGGGGAGGATTTGTAGATGGCTATTATTATTCCAGGAATTTGATTTCGAAGTGATATTCAAACCAGGGAAGCTAAATGCAAGACCATATCACCTATCAAGGGTAACTAATGGAGAAAAACCTACTAACTTGGAAGACAACTTCCCTGATGCATAGTTATTTTCAGTACATGTAGTTGATGAATACTTCGTTGATATTATTGAATAATTAAGTACAGGGGTTGCACCACAGGATTTTAGCATTGTGCAGAAGAAAAATCAGGTAGTCAGAGCTGCAGACAATCAACTCATTATAGGAAATTTATACAAGATGGGTGCAGATAACATTTTGAGAAGATGTGTATTGGAACATGAAAGGCACAGAATTTTAGTAGAATCTCATGAAGGTATACCTGGAGGACACTATGCAGGTAAAGCTACTGTGCAGAAGATATTACGTGCAATATTATGGTGGCCAATAGTCCATAAAGATGCCTAGGACTATTGCTAGCAATGTGATGTCTGTCAAAGGGTTGGAAAACCCAACAGAATGGATGATATGTCTCTAAGACCACAAGTCACTTTGCAGGTATTTGAAAAATGGGAAATAGACTTTCTTGGACTGATTAATCCACCAACAAAAAGGTATGGAGCTAGATATATCATTATTGTGACTCAATACTTAACAAGATGGGTAGAAGCATCACAAGTCAAAGAATGTAGCGCAGAGACAACCACACACTTCTTATTTGAAAAGTGATCACTAGATTCAGATGTCCCATGATTTTGATGAGTGTCCAAGGCACTCATTTTATCAATAATACCATTAGGGATATGACCGGGGAGTTTGAAGTCTATCACTAGAAGAGTACACCATATCATCCTTAGGAAAATGGAATAGTAGAATCTTTCAATAAGATTTTGGAAAACGCTTTGATGAAGATTTGCAATGTCAACATGGATGATTGGGACCTTAAAACACCAGCAGTACTATGGGCATACAAGACCACATGTAATAAGTTGACAAGACATACACCATTTAGATTGGTGTATGGGCAAGAAGCAGTGATGCCATTAGAATTTCGGGTACCAAGTCTGGGCACAACAACAATTACCAACATGATAGAAAGAGGCACAATAAAGGAGAGGTTAAATAAACTAATGGAAATGGAAAAGGATAGGATTCTGGCAGGATTTCACCAAGAAGTACAGAAAGCAAGAGACAAATCCCATCATGAAAATCATATTAAAAAGAAGAGTTTTAAGGAGGGAGACCTAGTTCTACTCTATGACAACAATTTTTTCCAACACCTTGGTAAGTTTAGAATGCATTGGCTAGGGCCATATGAAGTAAATACTTTCATGGATGGGGGACCTATGCTACTGAAATACTTGGGAGGAACATAACTAAAAGGAATGATCAATAGTAGCCGATTGAAACTGTACAGGGATAGTCAACCTACTAATTCTAAAAATTACAACACAACAAGGAAGTCATGTATATAGTGTACTATAATATATATTAGGAAAGAAAACTCATAAAAAGGAAGACAAAAGTAGAAAAAAGAGAAAGAGGAAGACACAACTAGAAAAAAGAAGAAAAAAATAGAAAAAGAAAGAAAATACAAAATAATGGGGAATATCGTGCGCATCAGGTATTGGAATCAACGCGATAAAAAGAAAAAGTGACCGCGTGCAACATATGGATGATAGGAAGAAAATACAACACACTAAGAGAAAAGTTACAACAAGAAACATATGGTGCACCGAAAAATTGAAGTGCACTAGAAAAAGGGCCAATGGTCGTAAAAGTAAAAACCGGTCATTGGGGTAAAAAGGCACGAGTTGGGAAGTTATGAAACTAAACAAATAATACTCGAAAAGACTTAACACATTAATAAAAATAAAAGAAGCATCTCTGAGAATATTTAGGGCACTTATGACGCCCTATATATAATGAAAACACGGGCCAAACGAGACATATTGTGCATTTACAAACTCACAAAGCTAAGGAGAATGAAGAAGAAAGGTGAACAAGCAAGTTCAGAGATCGTAGCAGCTGAAGCTCAATCAGGGAAGGAAGAATTACCCATGATGGCACCTCCAAAGGTCGGTGCACCTAGCCAAACAACATGAAAAACACGCAGTAGCCACAGGTCACCACAGGAAACCCCAGAGGCAGAACAAGAATTTACACAAACTGAGGGAACCGTCGATGTCGAAAAAATTCCTTCACCACATATCGAACCAGTGAGCGCCACACTGGCAGATGGAGAAGAGCAAGCCCGAACAATAGCCGGGATGGATATCGATTCACATGATAGTGCGTAGGGCCATGACCCATTAACTACAGACAAGCCACAACAACCTTCCAGATCCGAAGCATCCCACATAACAAATTGAGGTGATAGAGAAAGGACAGAGTCTGATAGGCCAAGGCCACAACCTATGGTGGGGTCCACACAGCAGGATGAAGTACAACTTGAAGATATCATGGGGCAACCAGAATCAGGTCGGGAAGGAGAACTAGAGGCTAGGAAATCTAGTGCATCAGCACAAAAAAAGGGGAACAAACCCATTGCACGGTCCCCTCACAAGCAACCTGGTGATGCGATCATTTTGTTGTGCACTCTAGAGGGGGTGCAGGCAACACCAAGTCTACTAGGTTGCATCGAAAGGCCAATATACACATACCATGATGTGTCTGACACCAACAAATTCCCAGAATTTTTGCAGCAAGTGTATATGGAGAGTCTGGGAACAAGGTCATTAGGAGAGCCAATGCTGCAACCAAAGAAGTGAGTGACAGGTTTAACAAACACATGGATCCTTAACTTGTTGGAGATTATCCACTTTGGCAGGGGGAAAGATGTGAACTACTACATCAAGCAATTGTTGGTTATCCTCCATGGAGAATTTTTGTGGTTGGACGAACTGGTCTCAATCAATGTGGAGATAAGTGCATTCATCATAGGTCTGCCATCAAATGGTGACAAGCCCGCGCAGTACCTGGATGATAAGGCCAAGGAAAAGGCCCTCGTAGAATAAATGAAGAAGTCTTATGGGACCGAAAGAGGCTCGTGTAGAATTATTATAAAAAGAATCAGTGACACAGCCACTAAGATGGAAACAAAGCTAATGGCATGCAAACTACTTCACAAATGTCGCAAGGAGGAGTTCCCTGCAGGAGTTGTTGTAGCAGCAGCACAATGCGCAAACGACACCATGCTCATTTGGGCCCCATATTTACTAAATATGTTCCAGGATCGCTGCAAGAATGCGTAGGACCTGGGAACAAAGTTCCATTACTCTTGGCTCATNCGTCGATGTCGAAAAAATTCCTTCACCACATATCGAACCAGTGAGCGCCACACTGGCAGATGGAGAAGAGCAAGCCCGAACACTAGTCGGGATGGATATCGATTCACATAATAGTGCATAGGGCCACGACCCATTAACTACAGACAAGCCACAACAACCTTCCAGAGCCGAAGCATCCCACAGAACAAATTGAGGTGATAGAGAAAGGACAGAGTCTGATAGGCCAAGGCCACAACCTATGGTGGGGTCCACGCAGCAGGATGAAGTACAACTTGAAGATATCATGGGGCAACCAGAATTAGGTCGGGAAGGAGAACTAGAGGCTAGGAAATCTAGTGCATCAGCACAGAAAAAGGGGAACAAACCCATTGCACGGTCCCCTCACAAGAAACCTGGTGCTGCGATCATTTTGTTGTGCACTCTAGAGGGGGTGCAGGCAACACCAAGTCTACTAGGTTGCATCGAAACGCCAATATACACATACCATGATGTGTCTGACACCAACAAATTCCCAGAATTTTTGCAGCAAGTGTATATGGAGAGTCTGGGAACAAGGTCATTAGGAGAGCCAATGCTGCAACCAAAGAAGTGAGTGACAGGTTTAACAAACACATGGATCCTTAACTTGTTGGAGATTATCCACTTTGGCAGGGGGAAAGATGTGAACTACTACATCAAGCAATTGTTGGTTATCCTCCATGGAGAATTTTTGTGGTTGGACGAACTGGTCTCAATCAATGTGGAGATAAGTGCATTCATCATAGGTCTGCCATCAAATGGTGACAAGCCCGCGCAGTACCTGGATGATAAGGCCAAGGAAAAGGCCCTCGTAGAATAAATGAAGAAGTCTTATGGGACCGAAAGAGGCTCGTGTAGAATTATTATAAAAAGAATCAGTGACACAGCCACTAAGATGGAAACAAAGCTAATGGCATGCAAACTACTTCACAAATGTCGCAAGGAGGAGTTCCCTGCAGGAGTTGTTGTAGCAGCAGCACAATGCGCAAACGACACCATGCTCATTTGGGCCCCATATTTACTAAATATGTTCCAGGATCGCTGCAAGAATGCGTAGGACCTGGGAACAAAGTTCCATTACTCTTGGCTCATNCTCCTCCTATGTACTTTCAAAGCTTATCGTTCGTGCACTTTACCTTGATCGGATGGCTACAATTCTTTTGCACTCAGACCGAACAACTGAGATCTTTCCTCCTCTACGCTTGCTCCTCGTTGTTTGGATGTTGATCGAATGGTCTAGATATTTCCCCCAAGATTATGTTTTCTTCGAACTTAGAATATTTTCGAGGTATTCAAAGGCTTCGACCTCTTTCCTTCCCACGATTCCATTTCTTGGATCTCGTTAACATTTATGAAAAGTGTTATTCCTCTTGAGATTGGTCTCGTGAAGACTTAGATTTCCAGTGCACTCCTTGCATTCAGGGATTTCGATAACTCAGATCCAAAAGGATTTCTTCGGGATAAATTCCTCTTGCCCTCCTGACGTTCTCCTTTTCGTGTTCTTCGACTTCCTACAAAGACCATTTGACACTTAGTCGAATATCAGATCGCACCAGATATTTATGCAAGGTTCAAATTATTGCGGACGATTGTGCACACCTTGCACCAGGCTATTTGCACTCCTTGCAAAGGGAAAGTTTCATGCTATCTCTTCTGAGCTTCAGAATCGAGATAGATCCTGTTAACGCACTCCTTGCGTTCTGTATGCACACTTTGCACCGCTCGATAGAAGAGAAACAATTGAAACTTATCCTAACATTTATAGTTCCATATATTCATAACGGAGTTCATTCATTCATCAAAAAGAAAAATAACAGGGGATTACAAACAATGTCCACACCATGTATTAGATCAATTTTCCTCTGTTATATTCCAAAATGAAAAATGGTTACAAGTGTAAGTGAACAACAAAAACTAAAACTATGAAAACTCCCTTATTGACTTGCAACTAACCTCTATATCATTTTCTTCTACTAACATCTAGCCTCATTTGGGCGTACAAATCCTCTATTTATCTCAAAGGGATCTTAGGGTTTCCCCTGACTACTTGTCTACATCAAAACTTATCCTAACAACTTATCCTAGTGCAGTCGCATTCCAGAGCAATAGTGGAAATTCCCACTTTTCTCGAGATCGCTCAAGCGTGCCTCAAGGGATTTTTTCGGCACTGAGTTAAGATGATATTCAAAATATTTGTCGTATCCACCAACATTGAGGTTTCGTATAGATTCCCAGACGTGGATAGGTCTTGATCTGTGCACTTGCCAATGATGCTCCTGCATCATAATCCCCTTGATAAAAATTCATGGACTCCTGTCCATGAGATCTTGCACTGAATTTCCATGCTTCTGAATAGTATCTTTGCTTTCCCAACTGGCATATTCTATTGGGTGTCCCTTCCACTTGACCAAATATTCAAAATAGGTCTCCCCCCTAGTCTTTTTGCTAATCCTCTGATTAACTATTTTCTCCATTTGTGGTTTTTCTGCTATCGGCATTTGTTTCTCCCACTGAATCTTCTCTTGATCTTTTGATCCCTCTGTGTCATCCTTCCTGTAAGGATATAGGTATACAACATTGAATATGGGTGATATTCCCACATCATCTGGCAACTCAATCTCATAGGCATTTGCATCAAACTTCCTCAAGATCTTACATGGTCTTATCTTCTTCATCTTTAACTTGTTATATGTTCCCCTCGGGAACCTTTCTTTCTCGAGATGTGCCAGAACTTGATCTCCTACTTCAAATTGAAGTTCTCTGCGATGTTGATCAGCTATGTGTTTGTACTCCTGGCTAGAACTCTGCAACTGTCCTCTGATCTCGCTATGGAGCCTATGAATTTCTGACGCAAAATCTTCTACTCCAGTGCTCCTGATATCACTCTACTCCAAGTCTCTCAACTCAGACACTCCCCTGGGTTGCATTCCATACAATATTTGGAATGGTCTCTTCCCAGTGCTCCTGTTTGGTGATTCGTTGTATGAAAACTCTGCGTGTGGCAAAATCTGATCCCATTGATTATGGTGCTCAGTGACCAGACTCCTCAATAGGTTTCTCAAACTTTTGCTTACCACCTCAGTCTGTCCATCTGTTTGAAGGTGATAAGTTGAGTTGAAGGACATATCCATCCCCAACTTCTTCCATAGTGTTCTCCAAAAGTGACCAACAAATTTTTTGTCTCTGTCCAAGACAATGCTTCTGGGTAGGGCGTGAAGTCTCACAACTTCCTTGAAAAACAGATTTGCAACGAGCATTGCATCACTCATCTTCTAGCATGGGATAAAGTGTGCCATCTTTGAAAATCTATCCACCACCACAAATATGGAATCAAATCCTCTTTGCGTTCTTGGCAATCCCAGTATAAAATCCATGCTTATTTCATCCCAAGGCATCTCTGGTATTCGCAATGGTTGATACAATCCAGTGTTTTGTCTCTTTCCTTTTGCATGTTGGTAGATTCTACTTCTGTTCACAAAATTTATCACTTCTATTCTCATATCTTGCCAATAGTATGAACTGCTCAAATGTGCAAATGTTTTATCATGGCCGAAATGTCCAACCAATCCTCCACTGTGATTTTCCTTCAAAAGGTTATCCCTCATTAATTGATTCCCCTTGAATAGCAATCCCTCTTGAATCATATACTCTGTCCACTGGCTTTTATCTCTTAGCACAGGATTTGTGCATGCTTCATATGCTTCCTTGAAATCTGTATCATCACAATACATGTTCTTAAGGTGTTCAAACCCCAAGGTCTTCACCTAAAATTCCTGCAAAATCAAACATCTCCTGCTTAATGCATCAACAACTTTGTTAGCATTCCCAACAATATGTTTTATGGCAAAAGTAAAATTCTGCATAAACTCAACCCATTTTGCATGCCTCTGACTCAATTTTTCCTACCTGGTTATGAATTGTAAAGCCTGGTTATTGCTATACAAGACAAATTCTTGTGGGACAAGATAATGTCTCCATTTCTTCAAGGCTTGAATTATGGAATAAAACTCCTTATCATATGTGGAATATTTTCTCTTGGTCTCATTCAACTTCTCACTTAAATAGGCAACATGTCTATTATCCTGGCTCAAAACTGCTCCAATTGCAACTCCACTTGTGTCACATCTCACATGAAATGTCTTCTCAAAATTTGGCAAGACCAAAATTGGTCGTTCTGTTATTTTCTCCTTCAATATATTGAAGCTCTTCTCGGCTTCCTCTGTCCATTTAAAATATTTGTGCTTCTTCTTTACTGTATCCATCATTAGCACACAAATTCCACTGAAGTCTCTGATGAACTTCCTATAGAAGCTTGTTAATCCATGGAAGCTCCTTACCTCGAACATTGTCTTAGGCGATGACCATTCTTTGATCGCTTTCACCTTCTCTGGATCCATCTTTAGCTCATTTGAAGAGATCACAAAACCCAAGTAAATGAGTTATGTCTTCATAAAAGAGGACTTCTTCAGATTTATCAACAACTTCTCCTACTTTAGTCTCCTCATCACTAATGTTAGGTGCCTCAACTGCTCCTCTTCAGTCCTGCTAAAGATCAATGTATCATTCAGATATACAACCACAAACTTGCCAATGAAATCTTTCAATATCTCATTCATCAACCTCATAAAAGTACTCGGGGCATTTGTTAAGCCAAATGGCATAACAAGCCACTCATACAAACCTTCATTTGTCTTAAAGGTTGTCTTCCACTCATAACCTTCCCTCATTCTAATCTGGTGATATCCACTTTTCAAATCTATCTTAGAAAAGAAATTTGCTCCACTTAAACCATCCATTAAATCATCCATTCTTGGTAAAGGGAATATATACATGATGGTGATCTTGTTAATGGCTCTTGATTCTGTACACATTATCCATCCTCCATCCTTCTTTGGAATCAACACAGTTGGTACTGCGCATGGATTCAAGCTTTCTCTGACTAAACCCTTGTCTAACAACTCATGGACTTGGTTCTTCACTTCCTCATTCTCTCGAGGTGTCAATCTGTATGTTGTTTTGTTTGGCAGAATTGCTTCTGGTATCAAGTCAATATGGTGGTTGATACTCTTTATGGGTGGCAATGAGTTAGGCAGCTCATCCACCACTATGTCAGCAAAATTATCCAACAATTCCTGAACTTCTTTAGGAAAATCATCCATCGATGTACTTTTAAGGATAACTCTGGGTTTCCTCACCACATCGAACTTCATCTCCTGTTCTTTCTTGACTTCTTTCAAGAGTTCCTTCCCACTCATGAGAAGTATGCTTGTGTTGGCCTCCTCTTTCACTTTCTTCTCCTTTATTGGCAGCAACATGTGTGTCCTACCATTCTTCTCTAATGTGTATGTATTTTTTCTCCCATCGTGAATGAAATTCCTGTCAAACTGCCATGGTCTTCCCAACAAAATATGTCATACATCCATGGGAATTACATCACACATAATTTCATCTCTATATCATCATATCTTAAACTCAACCAAGCATTGTTTAGTAATCATTACCTGGTGTCCTTTCTGCAACCATGAGACTTTGTATGGATTTGGATGTGCAGTTGTCTCCAACTCCAATTTATCCACCATCTCTGTGGATACTAAGTTGTCAGTGCTCCCATTGTCAATTATCACCTTGCATACTCTGTCTTTAGTCTTACAAGTTGTTCTGAAGAGATTGTTCTTCTACACCGACCTTTCAACTTCTACCTCTGGTTTTAAGAGAACTTTCCTCAACATCAGGGATCTTCCATCCTTTTCTCCTTCTACCTCAACATCTCTTCTCTATGCTTCTAAAATATGAGCTTCACCTCCTCCTTCTTTAATTTTCTTGGGACAGTCCCAAGACATGTGCCCTATTTTTCCAGAGGTGTAGCATCTTACTTCTCCTCCTCCTCTTCTTCCTTTTCCTCTGGAAGAATTTCTTCCACCACCCTGTCTTTCTTGAGAACTTCCTCCTCTTTCCGAGTGATTGTGTGGTTTGTCAGTCTCATCCTTAGACTTACGTGTTATGTCATGGGTAACTCCCTTACTTTTGTTTGGGACAAGGTCTTTGCCTCTTCCTCACTATCTTTTCTTTCTGGCCAACTTCTCCTCTGCCTTCAGTGCAAACTGATAAACATCCTCCATTGTTCTTACTGACATCATGCTGAGCTCATCCTGGATTTCATATCTCGGGCCATTTATATATCTAGCTACATTTTCTTCATCTCTCTTTCTTTGTCCAGTTCTGATGTTCAGCCTATAGAACTCCTTAGTGTACTTCTTAAATGCCATCCCTTTCTGTCTCAGGTTGATCTGATAATCCTTGAGCATGAACTTAGCCTTCAACTTGGCTACCATTCTATCTCAACTCTTTATCTTATGTTTTCCTTTGCTTCTCATCTGAGCCTGCAGTTCATCCCACCACAATATTGCATGTCCTTTTAGTCTGGTGACAACATGTCTCACCCTTCTTTCATCATCGACGTCTTCATAGTCAAAATATTTGTCCATGGATCTTATCCAATCCAATAGCTCTTCGACATCTAAATTGTCTTCATACATTAGGACCTCCATCTTGGCTCTGCCTCCCAATCTGGCAACCGCTCTCAGCAAGCATTCTTCAACAACATTTTCTTCTGCAGCTTCTCTGACGACATTCTCGTCCCCAGCTTCTTCGCTCTCTGCATCACTGATGCCTCCAACATCAGGTGCTCGTCTCTGCGTTGCTTCCATCGCCTCTAATCTTGCATAGAGTTCTCGCATCTCCCTTTCTAAAGCTTGATTGTCAAAAGGTTGTTCCAATCGTATCCTTGGTGGCATTGTGTCGACTGTCTGTCACACACATAGTACAACTTCGATTCTTTTTGTCTCCTTCACCTGAAATCTACAGACGAAAATAAGCTCTGATACCACTTGATGCAGTCCCCCCTTCTCTCCTAAGGGTTGCGCGACCTCTCGGTCTAGGATCGATCAAGAAAATGAATCAAATCGACTCTTTGGGTCTCTACTAGACTCCAAACCCACTTGCACAGGTCCTTTCTCTAGATACGCAGGTCATAGGAGATCCACAGTTCTCTCTTGAACACTATCCAACTTCCACACATACTGAACACTAGCTCCTCTCGGCTAAACGCCTACTCTCCCGTGACCACGAATGTGACTAGCCTCCTAACCAATAGGCTCTCCATGACTTCGCATTTTGGGTGGTTGCACCTATGCCAAGCCCGACTCTCTGATTCCCAAAATCCCAAAGAGGGACCTAGCGCATGCTAGCTCCTCCCTTATCCTTCGACGATATGACCCTTCGCTATGACCCGGGGCCAATCCCTTGAGCGCTTCGTCATTTTGCATATCGGGACTTCATGTTTCGTGAAGTTGGAGGACCGCTCACCTCCCTTCTCCTGATATCCGAACTTCTAAAATCCCCCTGAGCAACCAACGGTCCAGATCTCTCCTTGATCCAACGGCTCAGATCAAATCGCGATTTCATGATTCGTGAGTTCTTATGACTCTGCTTTTGACTCCTCTGAGTCATGAGTCAGTGAAACTCTGATCTCTCACCACGTGTCCCCCTTGATGGATGATTACGATGATTTCAGAGTTTCGCAACCCCGCTCCTCCTATGTACTTTCAAAGGTTATCGTTCATGCACTTTACCTTGATTGGACGACTACGATTCTTTTTCGCTTGGATCGAACGATTGATATCTTTCCTCCTTTGCACTTGCTCCTCATTGTCTGGATGTTGATTGAACGGTCCAAATATTTTGACTGAGCTTACACTTTCTTCGGACTTATAATATTTTTGAGGGATTCAAAGGCTTCAACCTTTGTCCTTCTTGCGATTCCATTTCTTGGATCTCGTTAACACTTATGAAAAGTGTTATTCCTCCTGTGCTTGGTCTCGTGAAGACTTCAATTTCCAGCACACTCGTTGCGTTTAGGGATTGTGATAACTCAGATCCAAAAGGATTTCTGGGGGATAAATTCCTCTCGCCCTCATGGCGTTCTCCTTTTCTGGTTCTTCGACTTCCTACAAAGTCCCTTCGACACTTAGTCGAATCTCAGATCTATGCACTCCTTGCACCAGATCTTTACGCAAGGTTCAAATTCTTGTGGATGACTATGCATGCCTTGCAATAGTCTCTTTGCACTCCTTGCAAAGGGAAAGTGTCATGCTATCTCTTCTGAGCTTCGGAATCGAGATAGATCTCGTTAACGCACTCCTTGCGTTCTGTATGCACACTTTTCATCGCTCGATAGAAGAGAAACAATTGAAACTTATCCTAACATTCACAGTTCCATATATTCATAACGGAGTTCATTCATTCATCAAAAAACAAAATAACATGGGATTGCAAACAATGTCCACACCATGCATTGGATCAATTTTCTTCTGTTATATTCCAAATGAAAAATGGTTACAACTGTAAATGAACAACAAAAACAAAAACTCCAAAAATTCCCTTACTGACTTGCAGCTAACCTCTATATCATTTGGGTGTACAAATCCTTTATTTATCTCAGAGGGCTCTTAGGATTTCCCCTGACTACTTGTCTACATCAAAACTTATCCTGACAACTTATCCTAGTGCAGTCGCATTCCAAAGCCAAAATGGAAACTCCCACTTCGCTCTTGATCGCTCAAGCGTGCCTCAAGGGAATTTTCTAACACTGAGTTAAGACGATCTTTAAAATATAAGTTGTATCTTCCAGCGTTGAGGTTTCGTACAGATATCCAGACATTGATAGGTCTTGATCCACGCACTTGCCAATGATGCTCCTGCATCATAATCGAACTAACCCAAACACTGGTAATCACGTTTGAATAATTAAATTGAGAGCATTTTGTCCCCACGATTCTTAAGGTTCTTACAGTAGTGCAGGGTTATTTCGGTATCGTTGGTTCTCCATGATTTTTCCTATATTCTCGGTCATTGATTATGCACAACATATAAATATGAAGTGGAAATTTACATTATATAACAATATCATTACCCCGTCCTTACTTCATTGAAAATGCGAATATAGTTGGTTTCTAAACAGTCACTTTAAATCCATAACATTATCTTATAATAAATGAATTATTTAAATTTGGCAATAAACACCCGTTGTTATTTGTTTCATGCTTAGTGAATACACAGTAAAGCTTGATTTGTTATATGATTACACTTCTTCATCTTAATCTACATGGGCATTTAATTCTTTATGGCGTTATATAAATTTGATGATTAATGAACGATACTTCATGATGATTAGTGTTCTCCTATCAGTACTCTCTCATTTTATTTCATATTTCTCTTCACAAATTTCACTTTAAATTCTTTAAAATTTACATCGTGTGTGATTTGACTTCAACATTGAACTTTGCAACACTCGTATCCTATATTAATGATATATTGATGATACATTAGAATTTGAAAGGAATCTTGCAAGTTTGAGATATTTCTTCTTGACACATGTTTATTGCCATCAACTGTAAATGATGTGTACGTGCATTCTTTGAGAAAACTAGAAATATCCACTAAAAATTTGATAAGGAAAATCATACTTCCAATATCTTGATGATGGGCAATATTATGGGCAACACCCTTAGTCAATTTTAGGCTATAGACATGCACCGATGTCTATAAATAACGTTAAGGAGTTGTCATTGAGCATTTAAAATTGTGGTTTGGGATTAATTCACACATGAATACTCATGAGATCAAAAGGATTGATCTTTGTCTCCCCTCATTGGAACTCCCAGTAACCCTGTTGATACCCACTCGAGTAATATTGCATTAGACAACACCTAAAGCCGAAGATCACTTCCACATACCCTCGGGTACATTGAAAGTTGTCTAGGCCAGCTAAAACCACCATTAGACCATTAGACTGTTACAGTGCACTGAAAACAATATTTGGGAAGACTATCCTCTCGTACAGTGGATGTTCAAGCCTATAGGTATATTTGAAGGTTGTAGCACAAGGCACACCATTGACTGAAAACCTTTTTATTTCTTTCTTTTGGTAGTGCCTAGGATACATTTGGTTCACTTGCATTTGAATGATCATGGAAGAAATAACACTTAATGAATATAACTTCGATGCATGTGAGATAGTTAAATAAACACTCAAAGACACTTCATTGTTTTGTATTTGGGTTTTTGATGACAGACAAAGAATGAATGATTGTTCTAAAATTTATTCGATATTGTCTTCTCTTGTTTCATTGAATCAATCCTCTAGAGAAGATAACATTGAGTCAACTCTAGTCCTTGTCCCCACCCTTCCTTATTTACAATGATAAGACTTAGCTTGACCATATGAGATTCCCCCCTAGGTTAGTAACCCTAACCTAGAAGTTCAAAGATAAGGTCATTGAAGTGGCAGAGGGCGACTTGCCTATTTGTGTCCTTACGTTTTCCCCTTGGAGAGGTTGGGACTTTTCCTCTAGGGAGAATCTAAGAGATAATAGAACACACATCACACATATGTATTTAGATTGAACCATAGGGTCCTTTATTTATAGTTTTTGGATCTAACCAATTTCCTTGAAAATGGGAATATCTTGTCCACATATAATCGTCGGTGGCTGGAATGGATCCTAACAAATCTTAGTTTTTGCATCAGCTAATCGAATTACCAAGTTGACCCAACCATCCAATCATCCAACACTTAGTCAGTTGCTCAATTATTCAACAGAGTGTGTAGTCAACCACTCGACCAACTACCTCTTGTTACTAGTCGATCGATCGACCAACTGTCTCCAGTAGAAGTGGGATGAACCATCATAGCCTAAGGTTATGTTGAGGCCACAACAACCCCCCTTTACGTCTTTTTTTA
>JZKD02S0404373.1:6317-18145 GCA_000966675.3 Picea glauca | reverse complement strand
TGCATTGCAATTTTTTTAATTGTCTGTTATAGTCATGGACCATTTCATTTTTTCTATTAAAGAATGCTCATGTAGGTCAGATTTGCATAGATCCTGTGTGAATGGCATAATTTAAGAAAAAAAAAAACCCAATATTGGTCGCTTTAGCGACCAACCTGTTCATCGCTACTATAGTCAATTGTTCACAAACATCAACGTGTTAGTTGCTAGAGCGACCAACCTGTTCGTCGCTAGTATGGCCAATTGGTCGCAAACATCAACGTGTTAGTCGCTTTAGCGACCAACCTGTTAGTCGCTAGAGCGACCAACGTGTTTGTCACTAGTCAGTTAGCGACTAATTGATCCTCCTTCTTTTGACCTTTTTAACTGATGGTTTGGTCGCTCTAGCGACTAATATTCGTCGTTCTAGCGACTCATAGTGGTTTATTGACTAAGTTTGCCAGGGTTGTTTTGGTCACTCTTGCGACTAATATTAGTTGTTTGACCGACTAACATTCATCGCTAGCCAAAGTTTTCCCTATTGTGAATAGGCTTCTTTTTTTGGTCGCTAGACCGACGAAGATCCATGTGTGGTCACTAGACCGACGATTTTTTTTTTTATCTTGGTCGCAAAAACGACTCTATGTCGACGAAAATTCGTCTCTACTTCGTCGCAAAAACGTTCAAATTTAATAGTGCCTCCACCTCCTTTTTGATGATGACATCCTCATCATGACTAAGGGTACCCTACAGGAATGAATAGAAATTAAGGAGATCTTATACATCTTTTGTAGTGCCACAAGCTTGACAATAAATTGGAACAAATCATCTTTCCATTTTGCAAATATCCCCTGCTCTTCCTTGGACCAAATCAACGGTATTTTTCCCTATACTTTTTTACCTCTCTCCTCTGGATTAAATTACCTGTGATATCATATAAAACTAGATTCATACAAGCCATCAGACTGGAACTAGATTCTAATCAAAGTGGAAAAAATAATAGGGCATTGGAGCATGAGGTGGCTCTCACTTGGAGGACGTTTTACTCTGCACAAAGCTATCCTTGAAGGGAAGGAAGTGTACTGGATGGCCCTGGCTACCATACCTACCTCAGTTCTCACAAAACTCTGTAAGATGATGTTTAACTTTATTTGGTCCAACTGTCTTGATCACACTCATCAACATCTCTGCAGCTGGAAAAATCTGACCAAACCAAAGAAAAAGGGAGGATGGGGGATTCAGAATCCACTCTCTTTTAGCCAAGCTCTTGCCGCCAACACTCTTTGGCGCATCCTGAATAAACCAGGCATTTGGCACACTGTAATCTTAGACAAATACCTCTGCCACCACACTGTCAATAGTTGGCTCTTAGCGGAGACAGAAATCCCCAGAATGGCCTCACTCTTCTGGAAAAACTTACTGAAAGCCAAAAATCCGATCACAACTTGGCTCTGTTGGCGCCTAAGCTCGGGGCACTCTATTTTTCTTGGTCATGACTGCATTCTGGGGATGGATTCCTTTGTCACGCTCTCACCACAACTGATATCACACCTGCAATCAAAGAACATCACATACTTCTTTCAAATATGAGACTCCTGCAGACTGGACGCTCTGCCCGACTCCTGGATATCGAGCGTATCCCTCGGCCTCACTGCTGATGCAAACCATGAATGAAATAAATACTGCATGTATCTCAAACAACTTGGAATTCTTCTTACCACTACAGAAGATCACCTTCATTGGTCAGGGGGCGACTACTCAGGAAACCTCACAACTCAAAATATATATGCAGAGATTTCAAATACGCATTGGCTCACAAATATCAGAGGCTGGAAAAACTGATTCTGGTCCTGGTGCATACCACCCAAAGTAAAGTTATTCACCTGGCTGCTAATAGAATACAAATTAAATACATGGGATAATCTCTTAAGAAAGGGATGGACGAGCCCAAGCTATTTCCATCTCTGCCAACTCGATTCAGAATCGACCGATCATCTTTTCATCAACTTCCATTTCTTTAAACAGGTCTGGAATATTATTGCTTTGGCACTTAAAATTCAATCCACCTGGGATGGGATCAAGATTGTAGATTGCTTTGAATCTTGGACTAGCAATGAACAAAAACACATACACCTTCCCCCAATCATTTGATGGACTGTTTGGTTGGAAAGAAATTCAACCATTTTTGAAAATACGATCCCATCAACAAGTGCAGTAGCCTAGAAAGCACTTGGTCTCTACAATTCATGGATTGACACACACGTCAACAAACCAAGATTGTACTGGAGCAAACAAAAACCAACACTTGAAGATATTCCTACAGGCTCGTTTGATGGCACAACAACCACAAATGGAACTTGGAGTGGAGCTGGAGGATTAATAAAACTCTCACAGAATATTTTTTACAAATGGAATTACAACTGTGGCCCGAGCACCAACACCAGGGAAGAACTTTTGGCAGCCTGGGCCACACACTTTTTGGGCTCTAGACTCCACATAGATGTCCTCTAGGTTGTTGGGGACTCTAGAATTGTCATAGAGTGGCTGAGCAATAGGGGTGACCTCCAAGTTATCTCCCTACTAGCTTGGAAAGATAGAATTAAAAATTTACAGCCTACTTTCAAGAAGCTCAGCTGCATCCATACACATCATGAGCACAACAAGTCTGCCGATCATCTCTCAAAGGAAGCGCTCCAGAAAAAAGTGGGAATCATCTCATACAATATCTGGATAGATGGCCATGAGGGCCCGCCACTATCTCTATCCCTGCTCTAAGATCATATCACATTCCACTATCCTCAACGAACTTTCTTGATATGAAAGTTGGAATTTTTTTTTTTTTTTATCATACATAACCTGTTGCATCTTTCTCTTTCTATCGACGCCTATCACAGACTCTTCTAGCAGTTTTCAGCATGAATTTATCCGCACTGCTTCCTATTATGAAATTTCTCCCCATGAAAGACCACCAAGGGAGGAATTTCATCATACTTTTCATCTTAGATGCGATTGTAATTCTATTGTTGAGAGCACAAATTATTTTCCCGTTGGAAAAAATCTTCCGTTGGAAATTTTCCCGTTGGAAAAAATCTTGTGGGAGATATTCTTATTTACTCATCGAAAACAACTTTATAAATCTGTCATGTCCATAAGGAACAATGAAGCACAAAGCCTATATTTACCTTTTTTCCAAGGTCAAGAAAAGCCTATATTTACCTACACATGAATATTCTTCAAAAAGACTTCTTTGGATCAGTGAAAAAAGACTAGCATGAACGAGGCACAATCCATCTCACACATATGTTGATAAAACTATATGGCCAACCAAACCTCTCAGAGTCCCTCCCATAATGGTCAATGCTAGTGGTCATGACTATCCCATCAAATTTGTATTATTTGATTCCAACCCTTGACAATATAACTACAGGCATGAACAATTGAACATTAGTGCCCCAAATACCCTTATGACACATGTAAGAAAAAGTAAGTTTGCAGTCATAAGCATGGTTGCACCCACAACCTAAATGGAATTTTGGGTATCCTCAAATATGGAAAGCATAACCAATGCTGAGTTAAAGATATATTTGTGATCCATAATCGGATCCAGGAGCCTGACAAGGCTAAAAAAGGCTCAAAAATGAAAATTCTCAGAATCAGACGAAACCAATTTCATTGCGTTCGTCTCGTTGCGCTGATTCTGGCCATATATTCACTTTCTCAAACGTGCGTCGTATGCGAGAGTTATTGCACTCTGACCGTTTTCCCAAATAGGCAAAAAGTCAATAGGTCCAGTCAAACACTAACATCAACATGACATCAAAAGTGTTGACATGGCAGAGGCAGTTGGCAACAAGTGGTAGCCCGAAAGAAGGTGACTGGTCAGTGACAGGGATCTACCCAGCAATTGACAAGTGGTATTTGTTTGGAAAATTGTTGGGTGCCACGTGGCCCAGTCATGGGCTGCCACATGGCACCATGATATTGGTTAATGGTTGGTGGAAAAAGTTTATTTGGAGTCCATGGGGGTCGATCCCATGACCTCTTGGACCAGCCCAATTCTTGGCAGATTCCCTATTACCAAATGAGCCAAATTATTGCTTATATTATAAAACCCACAATATAAAATATATTGCATGGTATTTGTATGGGCACAAAAAGGAGGGGGCTGGGGCTAAGCCCTAGCCTGTGGTCTTTGGATACAAGCATACAACCGAGGGCATAAAGTAATGACATAACTACCCATCCATTGAATCAAGGGCATGGTCCTATCATCTGCCATATATCCAGGAGAGAGGTTTTAAGCATATCCCTATGCGCGCAGAGGTATATCTCATAATCCATAGGTCACATTATATGTGCCCGAAAACCAGGAGCTGAGAACCGTTGTAAGGCCAGCGCTTAGCCCTTTGGGCTAGTGCTTGGCCATATGAAACTCATATGCCCATGTTTTAAGTGCGCGCGCCAGGTCTATGGGGCTTAACCCATATATTTTTGGATAAATGGGTTTTATTATAATGTTTTTGGATTTTAAATTGATTTTTGGCCTGTAATAAGAGGATTTTTCCCATTTTGGGGGATATTGGACTCTTTTTTGAGCCCAGATTTTGGGAGGAAGTTGGGGAATGATAACCAACTTCAGATCTATAAAAACCAGGCCTATTTGAGGCCATGAGGGATAGTCAGATCAGATTTATGCTAAAGGGAAGCCAAGCCAAAGCCATTTTTATGCAGGGAAGCTGTTGAGGAGTAGATGCTTGCAGGCCATTTCTGGGAGTTCCGGTCATCTGTTTTGCGTGCCGTTTCTTCTGCTGGGTTCTAGAGATCTGGAAGAACATGACCATATCAGTCTTGTAGCCTAATGGCACTGCTGTGATGTAATTTCTTAGCTTTGAACAGAAATAAGAAGCCTCCCCCACTGAGACAAAGGCCCGGAGACATAGGCAATTTTGTGCCGAACTCTGTTATCACTTCTCTTGTTATGTTTTTCTGTTCTTATTTCTTCAGTTCAGATATGTATATTGTCTTATGGCTGCTATGCTTCTTCATTAAATCCTTCCTCTTTCATTCATCTTCATAAATGGTTAATTAACACATGCAATTAAAAACTCAACCACAGTCATTAAAAGATCTTTTCGGATCAAGTGGTATCAGAGCTAGTTGACATTTGGATTTGAGTTTTTCATGTTAACCAGGGAAAAGATACAACGTGGTGAAGGCGAGCTTGTTAAAGAGAATCCATTAATTGGATTGAGAAAGAGAGCTTCTCACAGCGAGAAGATGGCATCATAAGAAGGGCATTCTCAGGATGAGAAAGAGTTCCGGAAAACTTTCCTTGCTATGTCGGAGATGGTGAAAGTTTTGTACGAGGATTACTTGGAATGGAAAAGACCAGTTTTGGGTGAATCTTCAAAGGGAAAAAGTGAAGAGGAAGAGGATCCTCCTCAGATTCCTCCTTCACCTCCATCATCACCTCCTTCTTCTCCTTCTTCTTCAAGTTCAAGTTCTAAATCTAATGCAAAGAAACATGTTCATAAACATAATAAGGAAATGCCATTATTAAAACTTGATGTTAAATTTGAGTTGCCCATATATGATGGTGAAGTAAATGCAGAGAAACTTGACAATTGGGTCATGCAGATGGAGGTTTACTACAGTGTGCAACAGATCAAGGATGAGGCCACACAAATCAAGTTGGCATCTTTGAGACTTGTAGGTACAACTCTCATATGGTGGCAAAGCAAGTTGCAAAACGGAACACAATGAGTGGGTAATGTATTTCCATCATGGAAAAGCTTCATTTATGCACTTAGGAAACAATTATATCCTTTGGGTTATAAAGAAAAAACATTAATTGAATGGAAATATTTAAAACTAAGAAAATAACAAACAGTGCAAGAGTATACATATAGCTTTCATAAAATGGCATTGATGTTAGATATCCCTTTACATACATAGGAAACCCTTATCAAGTATATAGGAGGTTTACTTGCACATATTAGAAACACTGTATTCATGTTTGGACCCACTAACCTTGATGAGGTTTCTGTTCAAGCGACATACATTGAAGCAGGGAAAGCAAGTGTATCAGGGGAATCGTCTTCAAGGAAAGAGGACAAGAGGAAATGGCATGGCAAGAATTCAAATGAAGTGACGAGGAAGGAAGGGAAGCCCTCTTGCAAGCATTGCAAGAAAGAGGGACATGATGAGGAAAGATGTTGGCAGTTGCATCCCGAGAAGAGGCCAAAGTGGTTCAAGGAAAAGAAGGGAATGCAAACAGTGGCAGCGACAACAAGACCCACAGACTTGGGATTGGATTCAGGTGATGAATCAAATATCTCATTGGTTGGTATGACATGTAAAATTGGTGAAGGCATTGATTGTAAGAGTAACTTGTTTCATATAAGGACCATCATGCGACACACTAAGATAGACACATTAATCGACAGTGGATATCAAGCTAATCTAATCTTAGAAGAATTGGTTAAGTAATTGGGGTTAAAAACACAAACTCATCATAATCCTTACACACTTAAATGGATAAGCAATCATCATCAAATGCACATAACAAAGAAGTGCACAATCAGATTTGCAATTTCATCTAAATATGTGGACGAGGTAACATGTGATGTAGTGTCATTAAGTGAATGTGGAATGGTCTTAGGTGGTCCATACTTGTATGATCGTAAGGCAATCTTCTACATGACAAAGAATCAATATCAATTAACCAAAGCATGTCAAGATTATGTGGTTCATGCTCATCATGTTAAGGCAAATAAAACACTTCAAACAATGGAACAATTAAAGAAGGTAGTGCAAGCAAGCAACAAACCAATAATTGTTTCAAATGAAGTAATCGATCTTAAGCAAGAACAAGAAATGATTGTTGAATGGAAAATCAATCATAAGTTGCTTCAAGATAAGCTGATGTCGTGCAAATATTACAAGTATATCAGCTCACTTGCAGTCATCTTTTTTACGCTATCATTAGTAATGTTGTCTACATGGATGATAGTGGCTTCAGTAAGATGTAACAGGGTTCAAATGGCTAACAATATGCTGTCAGTTGTCATGATTGTGTTACAGTTGATCTTGATGAGACAGGTGCATAGGACAGAGTTCAGAGATAGAGGACAAGCTGGGTGTCCTATCCTGAGCTTGTTGACTGGTCAGTAACCTTTTGGGGACCAAAAGGTCCTTTAGTGGGGAGGTGCAATCCATAATCGGATCCAGGAGCCTAACAAGGCTAAAAAAGGCTCAAAAATCAAAATTCTTAGAATCGAATGAAACCAATTTCATTGCATTCGTCTCGTCGTGCCGATTCCAGCCATATATTCAATTTCTCAAACGAGCATTGTATGCGAGAGTTATCGCACTCTGACCATTTTCCCAAACATGAAAAAGTCAACAGGTCCAGTGAAACGCTGACATCAGCAGTGTTGACATGGCAGAGGTAGTTGGCGACAAGTGGCAACCCGACAGAAGGTGACTGGTCAGTGACAAGGATCCACCTAGTAGTTGACAAGTGGTATTTGTTTGGCAAATTGTTGGGTGCCACGTGGCCCAGTCATGGGCTGCCACGTGGCACCATGATATTGGTTAATGGTTGGTGGAAAAAGTTTATTTGGAGTCCATGGGGGTTGATCCCATGACCTCTTAGACCAGCCCAATTCTTGGCAGAGTCCCTATTACAAAATGCGCCAAATTATTGCTTATATTAGAAAACCCACAATATAAAATATATTGCATGGTATTTGTATGGGCACAAAAGGGAGGGGGCTGGGGCTAAGCCCCAACCCGTGGTCTTTGGATACAAGCATACAACCAAGGGCGCGGAGTAATGGCATAAACGCCCATCCATTGAATCAAGGGCATGGTCCTATCATCTGACATATATCCAGGAGCGGGTTTTTAAGCATATCCCTATGCGCGCGGAGGTATATCTCATAATCCACAGGTCACATGATATGCGCCCGAAAACCAGGAGCTGAGAACCGTTGTAAGGCCAACACTTGGCCATATGAAACTCATATTCCCATGTTTTAAGTGCGCGCACCAGGTCTATGGGGCTTAACCCATATATTTTTTGATAAATGGGTTTTATTATAATGTTTTTGGATTTTAAATTGATTTTTGGCCTGTAATAAGAGGATTTTGCCCATTTTGGGGGATATTGGACTCTTTTTTTAGCCCAAATTTTGGGAGGAAGTTGGGGAATGATAAACAACTTCATATCTATAAAAACTAGGCCTGTTTGAGGCCATGAGGGACAGTCATATCAGAGTTATGCTGAAGGGAAGCCAAGCCAAAGCCATTTTTATGCAAGGACACTGTTGAGGAGCAGACGCTTGCGGGCATTTCTGGGAGCTCCAGTCATCCGTTTTGCATGCCATTTCTTTTACTGGGTTCTAGAGATCTGGAAGAACATGACCAGATCAGTCTTGTAGCCTAATGGCACTGCTGCGATGTACTTTTTGAGCTTTGAACATAAATAAAGAAGCTTCCCCCACTGAGACAAAGGCCCGGAGACGTAGGCAATTTTGTGCCGAACTCCGTTATCACTTCTCTTGTTATGGTTTGTTGTTCTTATTGCTTCTGTTCAGATCTATATATTGTCTTATGGCTGCTATGCTTCTTCATTAAATCCTTCCTCTTTCATTCAGCTTCATAAATGGTTAATTAACATATGCAATTAAAAACTCAACCACAGTCATTAAAATATCTTTTCAAATCAATTTGTATAATAATCTGATTCAAAAAACAAGTATTTTATTAGTCATTGACATGTGAGTTGACTAGATGTTTGTCTTTGAAATGTCTTTACTCCCAACCTTATAGTATAACAGACATGGAAGATTAAATGGTTGGATATTCTACATGGTTCTTACAATGGCTATTGTATCCACTTAGTGAGTCAATGTTGAGTTAATCCTCCATACATATTCCATGATATAATGATAAAGCTTAATTTGATTTTGCTGCTACTCATGATTGTACCCATATACAATGTTATATATAATACACCAACTTAGATCCATCTTAACCCTTGATCTATAAACCCCAAGATGGTCCAAATAAAACTCTCTGCTATGTCCTTGTTGTTATTGCAGTTGCATGTAGGAAGTATAAGTAGAGGAGGATTCAAATTGTAATTTCGTAAGTTAAGAGTTTTGTAGGTGTTGCTAAACTGTAGTTGAACGAAACTACACCTACTACTACTGGCTATCTTGGTTCAACTAAAATTAAATTAAAGATTTTTATTATTTAAACATTCCCCCCCCCCAACACACACATATATGTAAATTTGGTTGATATATGACTTACATTTTAATTTCTTGATATGTAAATTTTGATTTTTTTTTTATGCTGACATTCGTTGATGTCAACATTTCCCATGTTACAAAATCTCCCCCACATTAGGCTCTAGAAGTGCCTCTCGACACATTAAATTGTGTCTATATATAATTCATATATAATGTCCATCAACTCCATATATATTTGTTATTTTCTTGTCTCTTTCTTTATTCTATTTGTGCTACTATGAGGCACACAACTTAGGGGATTATTGTTTGAGGAGTTGCTTGATTAAGATGTAACTTAGTGTGTAGCATTTGACACTGTTATTGCAGGATTTGTACTTGTGCAAATCCCACCACAAATCCCCAAATATTGTGTAACAATGGAAGAAACTACCATTGTCACCTTAGTAGGATCTTCCCATGTTTTAGTGATGGAAGAGGTCCACCAGAATGAAGGCTTCCCTAGTGACCTCAAGAGATCAAATAGAAAATTTAGTAGCCAAGCCTACCACCCCCTATCTTGATCACTGGTTAGTTGGTCTAGGTATAAGAAGGAAATAGAGGTTGTAATGTAGCTAGTTGTACTTGCCCGAAACAAGAACACTTTGCAACATATATATAACAACTTCCAAGCTAAAGTATGGAATAATAACTTCTTTTAGACACATGACAAATTAAGTAGATATGGCTATTGCAAATTACAACAATAAACTAGTCTTATAACAACAATGAATAGTTTGCAAAAACAACAACAATAAGTTCTCATAAATGTAGTAATTTAACATGAAAAGTAAGTATTTATCCATCACAAAGTTATCCAATTTCTAGAAGAGATTTCTGAACAAGTTAGGCCACCTTTAGATGAGTGTATGCAACAAATTAATGTAGTTTTAGATGGTTGTAGAATTTTTTTATAACAACATCAAATAATATAGTGAGTTAGTTAAGGTTAGATTTAGTAGAATTAGTAGAATACTTGAGAGATTTGAAAGAGGGGTTTTATCAATTGTTTTCACCACAAGAATTACTTCTAGATTGATGCCTTTACCATTCTAGGGCTATGGAGTCTCAAATGCATCCAATCTTGAAGGTTAATATACTTGAAACCAAGAGGTAGAGTCTAAACCCTAAGATGCAAACACATTTGGGCCTTAGGATTTAAAATTTAAGGAGAAGGGCGTCTAGGGTGCAAGCACTTTTGGGCCCTAAATATCGTTTCTCCCTTATTGTAGCTTCACCTAGGTCAAAGATCAATTGTCTAGGGATAAAATCCTAAAGTGATAACACTTTATGGCTTTAGAGTTCTAGCCCTAGCAAGGACAATTCACAAATTTTGGACAAGTAAAAATTTGTGAGAGGAAGAAGCACTTATGTTCCTCTCTTAGAGTTTCAACAAAATAAAAAATCTTGCAACAAATAGCAATTTTACCATTTACATCAAAAAAATATCAAAGAATTGTAGAAAATTACTTACTTCATCCAACATCCCAAGAGAATTTAACCCTAATTGCAGAAATTTCCATCCAAAATCAGCAAACCTCCAAAAGAGATCCATTCCAAGCATAACGCATGAGAGAGAGAGACCAATAACCCCAAAGAGGCCGAAAATTTCATAAGTAGTCCTCCATAATGGTGAGGAAAAGATGATGATAAAATGAAAGTGAGCGTGAGCCTTTATATATGAGACTAGGCTAGTGCTTTGTCCATATAACAATGCCAATTTTTAATTAGAAGTGTGACCAACCCCTCATTTAACCCTTTACAAATGATAAAATGCAAAAATAAATCATAATAGGCCATACATGTGAGACAACAAGCCCTCTTGGGCAAGGAGGATGCCTCCAAAGTCCATGTGGCACCAATCCAAAGTGAGGTGGGATCAAGTGATGTCTCTCCTCACCCAAAACCATTCCATCCATCATCAGTACCCCATGTATCCATCAAACCATAGTTGTGTCAAACCTATAAGTTGATGTCATCACCAAAATAGGGCCAACATCTAAGATCTAGGTGATGCATCCATGCTTGGGAGAGCTGCATCTCATCTCTGCAATGTCTCTGATTGTCTTCTATTGCAATGTTCCTGATCCTGGTGAAAAACAAGCTTTGGGTTACTCTTCCCAACTTATGGGCTTCAAGCCCATCTGTGTGCCATCATGACTAAATCTGCTCATACCAAGCCCATCTGTCCATCATCCAAGGTTCCAAGGATGTGAGAGATGATGTCTGAGGGTGGTGAGTCATTAGATGACCCACTTCTCTCCATCACACATGCCAAGGTCCCATTATAAAGGCACAACGTCTTGGGTACAAGCCCATGACGTCCCTCAAAGAACAATGTCAAGTCCATCCAAGAAAAAACAAAGTATAAGACAAGGTTAACCATGATTCATAAGAAACATTAGTCCTTAAAGAATGCAAAGTAATTTGTAACTTAATATACAGGCCATGTAAAAAGTTCACCTTAGTATCCCCTTCAAGCATCACACCAGCTAAGGACCCCATGTGAGTTGACAAGTTTGAGTATGGGAGGGCCTTCATCCAACCCTATTA
>JZKD02S0404329.1:0-18146 GCA_000966675.3 Picea glauca | reverse complement strand
ACGTGGTGCATCCTGAAGGGCACGTCGCGCAAAGAAATGCAAGTCAGGGAGTGGCACCCTTGGAGCATGTGGTGCATCCTGAATGGCATGTCATGCAAAGAAATACAAGTCAGTGAGTGGCACCCTTGGAGCACGTGGTGCATCCTAAAGGGCACGTCGCGCAATGGAAGAAAACGAGGCGAGTGGCACCCTTGGAGCACGTAGTGCGTCCTGAAGGGCACGTCGCATGGATGATGATGATGAGACAACTTAGAGGACCCTAAGACCTTAATGCCTGATAAAATTCTTAAAATTACTCCCCTAATTAAATTTTCGCCCTGCTCAAAACAAAACCTAAATTAAAACCTCTCTAAGTTAAATTCGACAAGCCCTAAGAAAAGTTTCTACAAAAATAAACCTAGGGCGTAAACTAAAACCCTCCTAGGTGTTAATTAAAGTCTTCTTAAAAGTAAAGGGGGTAAAGTGAGGATGGAATTAAATTAAGTGAAACCCATGGCTTTTAAATGATAAAGAAGAAATAAAATTTATTAAAGTGTGGGAGTATAAAACCTAGGAATTTAAAAATATATTGAAAAGATAAAAAAACCGCATTTATCTTTTGGGTTAAAAAATAAAAATAACAAGAGAGAATTAAATAATAAAATAAAAGAGACTAGAAATTAGGAGTAAATTAAGGAGTAAATTAAGGAGTAAATCAGGAGTAAATCAGGAGTGATTAAGGAGTAATTTAAGGAGTGATTAAGGAGTGATTAAGGAGTAATTTAAGAAGTAATTTAAGGAGTGATTAAGGAGTAATTTAAGGAGTAATTTAAGGAGTAATTTAAGGAGTGATTTTTGGGGGAGTGAGGGAATTAAGTCTTTTAATTATTAAAAAGAAATTAATTTTTGGAGAACCATAGGGATGAGCGACACTTGGACGACAGATAATGTTTTGAGGTTAGTCATTAAAAATTAATTAATTAATGATTTAAGAAAAGTAGGTGGGTTTGAAATTCTATAAAAGAAGGGGAAAATAAGGAAGATGGGGAAGAACGGTTAGCATAATGTCACGCTGCCGAATTGTGGCTTGACGGGTTGCTTGTGTGGAGTTGGGTTTATCTCAGCTGTGTTGGAGTGGTAGCTCAGTCGTGGAGGTGAGCTGAGATGCTAGTCTATCTCTGGTTCTTGTGTGGCCCCTTTGCGGCTCGGGGGGGCTAAGGGGGAAGCAGAGTACCCCTAACGTTTGGATGGGAGGTACCGGTGAGCATTCTGCGGTCGGAAAGCGGGAGTAGCAAGGAGAGCGGACACGACACAGAGCGTGGGACATCTCCGAAGTGGGCGAGTGACTAAGGTATGATTTTAATTCTGGCAAAACTGTTTAGAAATGATTAGTGTTAAAATGCTTCTGGCGATTCATCTTGTTAATGGTTACTGGAAAAAGAAATTGTTTATCTCGGGAATACTTCCTTTAATTCATTTTTGCCTCTGTCAAATTGTTTATCTTCTGGCAATGCGTTGGGGTGTTTGGGTCTGCATTTTAAGGGGTTTAACGAGCTGCGTTTTCATTTGTTTTTGGGGCGTTTTGCCACCGAGTATTGGGACAGTTATGAGCTGCGTGTTTTTCATTTTGTCTTAGGCATTTTTTTTTCCACTGTATAGAGGGACAGTGATGAGCTGCGTTATTCATTTTGATTGGGCATTTTAGCCACTGATTATATTGGGCGTTCTTTCTTTACACCGTGAGCAATCCTCATTCGGCGTTGTACTATACTCCGAGAGCCATTCTTGTTGGGCGTTTGTTTTTTTAATAATCTGCGTTTTTAAAAGATGTTGGGAGTTTTTTTTTATATAGTGATGTTGGGCATTTGTTAATCTGCGTTCCTTAATAACCTGTTCTTTTAAATGACATTGGGCGTTTTAAAAATGATGTTGGGCGTTGTTGTTTTTAATAATCCGAGTTTTTATAATCTGCGTTTTAAAAGTCTGCGCTTTTAATGATATTGGGTGATTGAAAGAGAGTTACAGGTTAATGATCTGTGTTTTTATTTTATGGTTTTGGGCGTTTTAATTACCACTGTAAATTGGACAAATTGCTCTGTTGTTGGGCGCGTTAATTGCCATGTATTCTGGGCGATTTGCACTAGAATGGGCATTAAATTCTGGTCTGAGTCCATTTCGTTTCATTACCTGGTGCATCTCTATTTAATGCTTGACTGTCGGACTGCAATTCCACGGGTCATCGATTTACTGCCCAGCGAGATTATTGCATTTAAGTTTGCTCTGAATTATAACCACATCGTAGCACTGGAATTGAGCGTTAGTTAACTGCAATATGACTTAAACCAGACAGCAAGAATATTGTGATTCCATTAGATCATTCCATTAGATCAGTTATAGGATACAACTGTTATGGATGATACCTATTATTAGCATACAGGGCAAAGGCATGGCCCCATAATTTATTTTGCTGTATTATGAAAAGGTAACTTTTCAGAATAGGTTGTTTCCGTTATGAACGGGTGATGTTTTTGCCATTAAATGTAAGTGTAGTAGTCGTAGCGTTATAGAGAAAGTCGCTGCCATGTCCCTGCTGTTATTCAACAATGCTAATCCTATATAACGACTTTTAATTACTGTTATCTTTAAATACTGTCCTGGTTAGATGGATATTTTGTCATTTTATATAGTGTCCTTTTTATTATTGTCATTTAAATATGCTATTGATATATTTAAAAATAGAAATATATTCCCAAATATATTGGTTCAATTCCCAAATCTATTTATCCAACAAATGGTCACAACGACTACCTCTTTTCCCTTCACAACTATAGAAACTTGGTTCCTGCAGTTCCCATAGATACCTCGGGTGAGACTTCACCTACTTGCAGGTGATGCCAAAAGGGTCTGTATCTAAGGGTTTTGTTGGTGAGTTCATCTTAAACACTAGGTTTTCCCACTATGTGCCAACAAGTGGTTCCATTAATGGGACTAGGATCTGTGACTGAGGGGAATGTGTAGGTCGACTAAGGAAGAGATTGGACAATGGTTAGAGATGAAGGAGAATGATTTTTTCAAATATCAAAATAAAATCTCACAGATCAACTTAGAGAAGTGGTTATAGAGAGGTTAGCTGAAAAGAATGGAAAATTGTGAACTATTTTTCCAAGGAGTTGGGCCCCTAAATTGATCCAAGAAGTTAATACCATAAGTAACTGGATGTTGTGTGCAGTTGATTTTTGGATGGATAATGTATTGGGGGTTTATATTACCAAGTTTTCTATATATTTTACATAGTCATATAGTGTTTCTGAGAGGGATTTCTTTAAAGGACCATGTGAAAGATATTTTAAATAACTATCTACTTGGATCAAGATATTGTTGTGTGATAAGGGGGTTATGAAGATGGAATCTAATTTCCCTAGTAGCTAGGAGCCTTTGTGTGCATAGGGGGAATGGGGGATGACCAGGGGATGGTTTTCATGTATAAATAAGAAGGACACATGGAATACTGAATGAGGAATGGATGGGCTAAGAATTTCAAGAGAAGAAGAATGTTTGACACAATAAGATATTGGAGTATTGCACAGTGGAAAAAAATTTGATATAGTAGGAAGAGGATTGTGGTTGATAAAGAAGGGAAGAAAAGTGAGGTTGAGGAAATATGTATTGGTGTAGTACTCTAGATGAAAGGAATATCATGCAAAGACCATAATCTCATTCCAACAGAAGGGGATCCAATACATCTCACTCAGGTGAGACTCTGCGTCGAGCCCTTGACCCTTTGTGCATCTCCAACATCTGAGGAAAGATCAAAAAATTTGACAATTATAGTTACTAAAGGAAGAAGGGATAGAAGAAAATATAGTCATAGTAGTGGATGTAGCATGAAAACCAAGACTCAGTTAGGGACATCAAGGAAAAAAAACTGTGTAGAATAGAATGGAAGGGGTAGATCACACTTTGAGAATTCCTATCTTCCATGGAGTAAGGAAAGAAGATATAGAACAACGATAATTTGTATGTGAAGCAATATGGACCATGAAGAACATCCAGGATGATGATGCAAATATAACGTATTTAGATATGATGTTCAGAGATCATGCATTACTCTATTATATGAAGTATCATTCCATTGCACCTATGGTACAAGCCATAACGTTGGAATACATCAAGCAAGCCTTGTTGAAAGAGTTCCAGAAATCGAAGTCTAAATCACATTGTATTACATAACTGAAAGAGATCAAGTAGTTGTAGAGTGAATAAATATGAGATTTTGATTTGATATTTAAGATAATGATGGATCAATTGACCTTCCATATTCCATAAGAACAACATAGGGAATCGTTCATTGTAGCATTGTTTCCACATATACACTGTCCATTGATGCAACAAAATATTACATCACGGTCAGAAGAACCAAAGATCACCATGAATTTAAAAGCATCCCTTGTAGGATAAAATGGAATTGGGATGTCTCAAGTTCAGTTACAGTTAGTAGCATTAAAAATTTAGTTGCAGGATCTTGCTAAAGGGAAGGAAAAGAGCGAAGAAGTCTAGTGTGTTACATGCAGAACAAAAGGTCATCATAAGAATGAGTGTACAACTTTTAAGGAGTATTTGTTTATAAGAGCCCTTAATACCTTGGCTACAAGAGGGAGGTTATGGTGTGAGATATGAAAAATGATGGGTCATCACCGTACTATCTGTCCTTTGATGTATAAGTATCATAGTACTACTAGAAACCTATATTGTAATTTTTATAAGTTCATGAGACATGATGAAAAGGATTGTTGCACACTCGATCTAATGAAAGAATGCATTGTAGATGCATATAGAGTTCAAGGGGAATAAGGACCAGAAGGAGGGGTTCCACAATTTAATACTTTGAGGGGATACAATGAAGGAGGAAGAGGAGGATTCCTAGGTCAAGGAAGAGGAGGATTTGATAGAGGAAGAGGACTAATTATATTCTATAATTGTAACCAACCCAGACATTTGGCATGATATTGTCTGAATCCATGTATGAAATGTGCATATTACATAAAGTTCTACCATGCGATGAAATCCTATCTGTATTTGATCACAAAGTGGTAGGAGAAAAGGAACTAGAATCTACATATGATAACAACTGAAAAGAACAATTATCGACCAAGGGTAGTAGTAGTTATAAATAAAGGAGAAAGGATAGGAGATAATGTGATATAAAAAGGAATTCAGACTGAACAGTAGATTAGAAAAGTAGAAAAACCTACTCCGACGTTTGACCATAGAAAATAAAGAGAAAAATATAAGGAATTAAGGAAGGAACTAATAGAAACAAAATGGGTAGCATCAAATTTGCAACTTGTGTATGATAGGCCACCTGTGTATGGCATGTCTCTAGTCTATGATCACTTATAAAGGAAAGATGAGAAGGCAAGTATAATAAATATTTCCTTGAAGAGTTGTTTAGAACTAATGAAGGATGAAATTGTGTTAATCGTGTTGTGCGGAATGATCGAACAATGTGTGCAAGATAAATAATCGCTTGGTTCATAGTGAGTATTTAACCATGTATAACAGAAGAAAAGGATGAATAGGAAATTACTACTTAATGCATAGATAGGAGGACATAACATGGACAATATCATCTTGGATCTAGGATTTGATGTGAATTTCCTTCTGAAGTAGACATGGGAGATGATGATCAAGCCAAAGTTGATATGAACACCTATTCAATTGAGGTTATCAAATCAGATCAAGATTGTTCTGATTGGAATATTGATAGGGGTAAATGTTAATATCGGCGGAGTTCACAACACAATATATTTTGAAGTAATCGAAATAGTGGATGATAGTAAACCTTATCCAATGTTACTTGGACTTGATTTGGATTTTGATAACCAAACCATCATTTATATGAAAATGAGACATATGATTTTCAAAGTAGGATACTTGAGAGTTACTACTCCATTGGATCCCATAGAAGTAAGATGATATGTGGAACCTGCAAGGGGAACATAAATCGATAATCTTTACAATGTGACTGCACAAATGGATCACTATGTTAATCCTACGACTGATGGTGCGCTCAGTTGGTGAAGTATCAGTTCTTGCACATCAGATTCAAAAGAATCCCTCAAACATTGGGAACAAATATTACATGAAGTATGTACAAGGAGATGTGATCAAATCACCTGTGCATTGCGCTATATTGGAGTTGAGTTATGTGATCCCTAAAAGTATGATGGAATAATATATATAGATTCTTTTGTAAAACATTTTTAATTGCATATACTAGATCAAAAAAGATCACTAGCTTTATATGTTGCACTAAAAGAGACTCATGCAATATGGTGGGATGCGCATAAGGAGAGCATAGATAATTGGAAGCAATGCAGAAGGTTGTTACAGGTTGGGTTTGGAGAAGAAACTAAATATACTACACATAAATATTATGGGTTGAGTTTTCCTACAAATCATGTTACAAAGTGCACCGCGACATGGATTTTAGTACATAATCAAGAATGGAGTCACTTGTTTGTACACACTTTGGATACAATCTCGAAGAACTAGAAGTACGTAGAGGAACACTAGGCTAAGAAAATTTGACAAATGATTTCAATGAAAATTTTATTTTTGAAGATGATGTCCCGTTGGTAGAACCGAATCTACATATTATCAAAAATAATATTTTTACATAAGAAGACTTGATGATACCAATTCCCTTTTTTAATGCACTCAAATGTTCTGTGACTATTTAGGAGGTTGTGGAATGCTATAATGTTGATGGAGAAGACTAGGAAGACGAAGACATAAAATATTTTCAAATACCAGAAACTGAAGGAGAGTTAACAGTAGAGGGTCCCATGCTTCAATATGCCATGTATGCAAGGTTTTTAAAAACATGCAAGGTGAATATTGGTACAAAGGAAAAGCCCAATTTTTTGAACTTTGGAGATTACTAAAATGAGGAAATTGTCGAGAAGATTGTTTATTTACTGCACAAATACCAAAACCTTTTTCCAACTACAATCTCATAAATGAAAGGGATTTTTGTGGATCTAGGGGAGATGAATATCCCTTTGAATCCATATGAAAAGACAGTAAAACAGAGACCATATTGATTGAACCCAGTATATAAGAAGAAAGAAAAATCTATGATAGATAAGACGCTAGAAGTAAGAATTATTGAACCTGACGCAGATTTAGAATGGATTAGTCCGATGGTGGTCCAGGATAAGAAAACAAGTGGAATTATAATTTGCATGGATGTGAGGAAATTGAATGATTCTTTCTTACATGACCCATTTCCTACTCCGTTTATAGATGAAGTTTTGGAAAATGTACGAGGAAAATAAGATTATTCATTCACTGATGGATTCTATGGCTATCATCAAATCAAGATTGCATGAGCAGATAGACATAAGAAAACATTTTAAATTCAATGGGTATGTTATCAATATACAATCATTCCTTTTGTATTGAAAAATGCGCCTGCAATATTCTCCTAAGTTTTTCATAAATTACTAGAAGTATATTTGGATGATTGGAAAATGTTTAGTTTGTTGAAGAAACATATTGAAACTCTTTTGTTGATGTTGTACTGATATAGATAGTTCCAAATTTCTTTCAACTTGAAAAAGTGTATTTTATGTGCACCATTTGGCACCCTATTGGTTCATGTAGTGTATAAACAAGGACTTTTGGTTGATCCTATGAAGATTGTTGCTATTGTTGATCTACCACCACCTACTTCAGTGTGACAATTGTGAGCAACATTGATCTATATGGGGCACTATAATAATTTTATCAAGGGATATGCATAGATCACAACCCCACTGGAAAAACTGCTAAAGAAGGAGGTCAAGTTTCAATGAAACGAGGACTGTCAACAAAGTTTGGATACCTTGAAGAAGAAACAGTTTACCGCGTCAATTTTAGTCTTTCTAGATTGGAAGAAGGAATTCCATGTCCATGTAGATGCATCATCTATAGTGTTAATCACATTTCTAGCTCAACCAAGCGAAGGGGGTTGGGACCATTCTATTTCATTTTCCAACTGAAAGTTGTCAAATACTGAACATAATTACATTACCACAAAGCATGAAGGAGTGGAAATGATGTATGCACTACATAAATTTAGGCATTATCTGTTGGGATCACATTTTAAGATGTACATGAATGATTTTGTGTTGAGATACTTAGTTAATAAGCTAGGGTTGGGGGGGAATATATGAAGATGGTTGTTATTATTTCAAGAGTATGACTTTGAAGTGATTATGAAACTAGGAATATTAAACTCAGGACCTCATCATTGGTCGTGTATATTAATAGGAGAATATGCAGGAATCTTGGATGGAAGTCTACTATATGCACACTTATTCATAGTATAGATGGTCGATGATTAATTTGTAGATATTTTCCAAGTCTTGAGTATAGGAGTAGCCCCACATGAATTTTGAGCTACGTGAAAAAAAGTGTTTAGTAGTAAAGGTAGAAGATTATCAGCTCATAGCAATAAATTTTTATAAGTTAGGAACAAATGGTATTCTTTGGCGATGCATATTGGAGCACGAAAGCCCAATAATACTATCAGAGGTACATGAAGTAATTTTTAGAGGCCACTTTGCAGAGAAATCAATGGCTTAAAATATTTTATGCGTAGGAATTTTGTGGTACACCCTTCATAAGGATGCTAAGGAGTTATTTTAGACATGTGATGTCTATCAGCAAGTTGGGAAACCATCCAAAAGTGATGAAATGCCTTAAGTAATACGAGTTACATTATAGGATTTTGATAAATGGGAAGTTGATTTCATTGGACTGATGAACCCACCAAGAAAAAAGTCAGGAGCAAGATATATAATCACTATGACATATTACTTGACCAGATGGGATAAATAAGAACTTATCATAGATTGCATCTTGGAGAATGTTGCGTGGTTTATATTTGAGAATGATGTTATGAGGTTTGGATTTCCAAGAATCCTTATGAGTGATTAGGTGACCCATTTTTTGAATAAGACAATTTTTTCTTTGAAAAAATAATTTTAGGTTCATCATTAGAAGAGCATACCTTATCACCCTCAGGAAAATGGAATATTGGAAGTGTTTAACATAATCCTAGAGCATGCACTGAAAATAGTATGTAATGTGAATCGAGATGATTAGGATTTGAGGATTCATGTAGTCATTTGGTAATATAGGATCACAAGTAAAAAGTTGATAGGACAAAAACCATTCCAATTAGTATATGTTCAGGAAGCAGTTATACCCATTGAGTTCATTGCGTCGAGTTTATGCATTTTCATGCTGATAGACCTCAAATATTTTGGTGCGATAGAGAAAATATTGTCAGAGCTAATGGAAATGGAAGAAGACCATTTTGTCAAAATATTTCATCAGTAGGTTCAGAAATAATGTGAAAAGGCATGGCATGAAAAACATATTAAACAAAAGAAGTTCCACATGGGAGACCTAGTTTTTTTCTATGACAAAACATTTTTGTAGCACCCTTGAAAGTTCCAAATGAACTGGTTGGGTCCATACATGATAATATTTTTTATGGAGGTAGGTGTTTTTCATTTGGATAAATTGAATGGGGAAATCATGGAAGGACTTGTCAACAATAGTCATTTGAAAAGATATAGGGGCAGTCAGGCTTCCACACACTAGTTCGAGAACATAATATGTGTACCATAATATATATATTATATTTTATTATAGAAAAGAAAAATAAATAAAAGATCTTGAGGAAAGACCCAATAAAAAATTGAAGAGATGGGAAAGCTTGAAGTTATGAATCAGACATTATTCAAAGAATCAAATTAGAAAAAAAAAAAGATGAACAAGAAAATGTCGCAGAAAGGAAGGAGAATGGAACTACACATAGAAATGAGAGTTGAAGAAATGGGATAAATATATGCACATATGACGGGTAAAACATTAAAGAGAAAACATAACGGTGAGATAACGAGAACACATAGTCATAAATGAAAAGTGGCAAGGAGATTTTGACATGATGGAAAATCAATACCATTTTTTTTTTGTTTGTTAATTTGTTCGGACCTTCTTAGCAGCGGGATTAACCTTTGTTTTGAGAAACCACGACTCAGGGGAATCTAAGTTTTCAAAATCACTCGGGGATCGCACTTGGCCTGAGCCACACCAACCCTTAACATGGTTGGATTTTTTGTCCCCGCAGGTTTCGAACCGGTGACTTTTCAACACAGGGTGGCTTAACATCACACTCCGTCACCGACTTTCCTACACCTCGGGGACTGGAAAATCTATATCATGATCCAAATAATAATACGAAATTAATGGAAAATCTAGGAAATAATTGAATGTGAACACAATCGGATGGGGCTACAAATTTTTGGAATGAAGAGGTATGAAACAATTGATGAAAGACTGTAAAAGAAACCAAGGGGTGATGGGAAAAATATTATTGTTACTTGGACATTTTAAGAGAATAAAGAGCCAAAGGATAGCCAAAGCTTACATATGATAGAGTTGAGTGAGTTTCAAACCGAATCAAAGTACACAAAGTAATGACACAACCAAATGTATGAGCATCCACATAAATAATGAAGAATTTGTGCACTAAGAAGGTAACAACACTGGTACAAGAGGAAACCTTGAGGACTGAGAAATACAATCCAATAAAATTTCTCAGAGCGTATGTGCAACCTAGAAATCTAACAAAAAAGAAAGTCATTTTGTAGAAGGAGGCGAAGTATGACCTGTTTACACTGGTGATTCCACCTGGGGTCATTATCGAGGGATATATGTTGGGCACAATAGGAAGCCTGGGGTTTTCAAACCATGATATGGTACATCTAAATAAGTTTCTAGAGCTAGCACCAAAAAATTACTTGTGCACTTCATCCAAGCTAGATTCACTGGTAGTCACATTCGAACCGTACGAATGGGAAACATGACTAAATTGAACAGGTATACTAAACCTGTTGGAGATATCACATTTCAACAGAAGTGCAGAGATCAACATCTACGGTAATTTTTTATTAATATAAATCCACATAGGGTTCTTATGGTTGTATAAGATATTTTCGATTGACACCCAATTTATTGCATGTATTACAGGATTTCCCTCAGCATGGGAAGACCCAGTACCCTTTTTCACATACAAGATGTAGGAAAAACAATTAGTAGAGACAATGAAAAAAAAATATGGCACAAACAGAAGAGCACGAGGATAAGACATCGCGAGGAACAATGATGACACTGTAATATTTGTGACGTTGGTGTTGGCTTGCAATTTATTGAGAAAATGTTGAAAATACCAGGTGTTAGTAGGAGTTATAGAAACAATGAATAAGTGCACAACAAGAGTGATGATGAATTGGGGAAAATTTATCATGAATCAATTTTTAACCAAATGCAGGGAGGCACAGGAGAAAGGAACGATGTTCCATTATGTGTGGTTATTAATTTTGATAGCATTGGTTGTGTGGAGGGAGCTAGAAGAGATAGTTTATGGAAGGTATGAAGAAACCATACTTATGAGAAAAGTATGTTTCATTGTAGCATACCAATCACAAGAATAAACCGATGGACAACAACGTCACTTTCTACATCTATAAAGAAAAAATATGGCAATGCATTGAGGACACACTATGCATTATACCACATATAGTGGAAGCCTACAATGATATCGTGTGATTAAAGGTAGGGATGCACCATATGCATGTTCAATAAAATAAGTATTTGACTCAACATAGGTCACTGACTCACTATAGGTTGATAGAACAAGACATTAGCGAGATTGTAAATGATTGGGAAGCTGAGTGGAAAATCCCAAAGACAGAAACAATGTAGAAGGATACACAACAACCATATAAGGAGACACAAGAACCAGAAAAGGATCAAGAATAAGAAGAACAAGAAAAAGGATACCAAGGGAATGGTAAAGGTGACACATAGGAAACAACGTTGCTCTTTGGAGAAAATAGAAAACAACATCCCAAGGAGCAATCAATGCAGAAACATAAGAAGAGAAAAACAACAAAGGAAGCAATGATCTAGGACTTAATGGAGGATGGATTAGAGAAAATTGGGGATCAGGTAAAATAAATAACTCATGAAGCATTTATGCGAGCTACACATAAACAAGAATAAATGCACATGAATGTGAAAGTGCAGATTGCTAAATTGTGCTAGATTTTATAATCAACTAGGATAGTGCCAGTCTGAATGACATAAGAGGAACAAACAAAGAGAAAAAACAAGATGACAAAAGAGGAACAAACAAAGAGAAAAAACAAGATGACAGAGTCATAATCAAAAAAATATCAATAACCATTGTCATAAGGAGAGTGCCAATTTTTTAAGATATCAACAAGGGTCTTAGAGTTCCCATTGATAGAGATGCAGCATCATGCATAAGAATTAAGTCATATTGAATTAATGTTGTCATAGATACCCATGAACGTATTACACAAATTGTAGAAAAGAATTACACAAGAAATCCATCTGTGCGTAGAGTAGAATTCCATGGATTTGGATAAAATGGTTGAAGACATCCAAGTCTTACATAAAAAGTACAACAAGCTCATGATGGAGTGGGACAAGGTTGAATAGAGAAAAGAAAGGTTGAAATAGGTTGTGAAAGAGGGATACGACAATATACTATAATTGCAAATGGAAGAAGGTTCTTCTTTGAAAGAGAAGGTAATGAAGATAAGTTAAACCATTTAGGGCTTCTGCATGAAAATAGTAGACTTGGAATCTTGCACAACAAAAAGTACTCCACCAGAAGAAAGGGAGAAGAGGGAAAAGAAAAAAATGACCACCATGGAAAGAATAAGGAGTTTAGATGAAGAATATGCAAAGGTTTATGAAGAAATGAAACAAGTATGGACTCATTTGTTGGATATTGCAGAGTTACAATCTTTGAAACAAAGGTTACAGACTACACAAGAGAGGGAGAAAAAATATATATACAATGAAAACTCTACCACCAACAAAGTCGATGACTACAATAATTAAAAATAGGTAGTTGACTCAAGAGATAAACCAAATCAGAGAGGAACAATAGAATCTTGCAGAGAATCTTGAGTCGTTGTAGGAAGAAGCATTCAGGGTGACAAAAGAACTTGTGACAACGCAAGGCATGGTAAAATAAGAAGTACAAGATAGTGTAGAGAAGTTGAAGAACCCTATTACTACACAAATGATAGACGATATTGTGGAGAAAGAAGTACAATAAAAGGAGAAGATCACAACTACAAAGGAGACTTTTGAGAAGCTCGATGTGACATTAAAGGGAGAGCAACAGAAGAAATGAGTGGCTCGGGATGAGCCACATGTGAGTTTTGGGGGGATATTGGGATAGGACTTTTGGGACCATTTTTGGGAAATGAATAGTGCATTCAAAGGAAGGAAAGGAAGTTGGTGCACTTTCAACGATCAACATGCAGAAAGGAAGTAAGACAATTGGAAGTCATTAGGCATTTTGGTCCATTAAAAAGGGTTAAGCCTTAATGTAATTTTATAAATATGTAAGGGTTTTGTGATAGAAAACTAGTGAAAGGTGATCTTAGTAGTGAGTAGTTGAGAGTGAATGAGAAGAGTATGTGAGCAAGTAAGAAGATCTAAGTATGCATTATATGTGCAAATATAAGAGTGAAGAGAGACAAAGAGAGATAGAGGGATATGATAATGGAAATGGCATAATGTATGAGCATAATGCACATATTTTGTAAGGGATGATTATGAATAATACAATAAGAAGTCGACCATTGTGGGTGTAGCCCATATTGGGTGAACCACATTAAATATGGTGTCTTTGTGTTATGATGCGATTGTTTTGTCTATTTCACACATATGATTTACTTTTTGTTATTATGAATTTGTTATATGCTTCTGCGCACATGATATAAGGAATAATGACAAAATGTTAAGTAATGGTTACAATGACTGCCTCCCTTCCCTTCACAACTGTGGAGACATGGTTCTTGCAAATATCATAGATACCTTGGGTGCAAATTCACCTGCTTTCGGGTGATTCCGAAAGGGAGGGTATATGAGGGTTTTGTTGGTGAATTCATGTTGAACCTTAGGTCTGTCCACTGTGCGCCAATAATGTGCATGGATATTTTTTCTCTCTATTCTCTATCACTGCTTGAAGAAAATAACTAAAAAATAATTGTTTGTTGAAAGATGGTTGGGTTATGTCTTGCATGCTTCATTTTCACTTTCTATGAAAATTTAGAAAAGGAAAATTTTTGAATAAGTTTTGGTTTATGTGTGCTAGAAATGGATCCGAGTTCATTTTTTTGAGACATTTTGTGTATTTTGTAGTAATTTTTAGCTAAATGAGACAAACCCACTTCAAGTTATAAATAAAGGAAAATGGGTTTCGAACTTGAGTCAAAGTGTTGTGTTCGGTTTCTAAATCTTCTCCTGCCTCTCTTCTTTTCATTACTGGTTTAAATTCTATCCTGGCATTTTTTGATTCAAATCCATCTTATTCCTATAGTGAATACGCCCGAAACTTATATTATGTTGGATTACATAAGGAGTTGTTGCTCAATTCTTTTTTAATTAAAGTATTGTGGGTTTGGGTTGAGAGTGTTGTGTATCGGTTTGAACCCGAATTACTTGTTGAACTATGATTTTTATAAATAATTTTGGTGTTACCTACATCCATCTCTTTCTTCATAAGTAATTATTTGCATTCCTTATGGATTAAATTGTTTTAAAGGTGACAAGTTAAAAACCTAATTGTACATTAAGGATAGATGGACATGAACTTAGTTCTATTGTGTTACATGCAGTGTATGGTTTTTCCATTCAAACCATTATTCTTTCATTCATTTTTCTTCCAATTTATGTTTTTTGGATTTATGTAAGTTTGGATTTCATATACTTGATACTAGTTGAGATATTCTTCATTTCAACTTGAATTAAGAAGAGAAGTTTATAAATGGGTATTACAGTCAAATTGACTATGTCCTTGTCAATATTGATTATGATGTTTTAAAAGAAAAATGGGTTCCAAAACCATATTTATGATTGTAAACCCATCGGACCAAACTTGGGTCTCTCAGGTTTAAGCATATGATTTCTTTCCTAGATAAACTATTGTGCTTCATTACATCACGTTCTTGACCCATTGTGGTAATTGGTGTTGGATTACTGAGAGGGGGTTGAATCAATAATAGAGCAATCTAAGCCTTTTTAACCATAAAATGCAAGTGTTATATCAATGTAGCATTATCATCCAATAGTTTCAGAGTAAATAAACAATGAACAAATGAGTAATAATACACATACATAGTACACTAGTGTTTTTACATGGAAACCCAAAATGGGAGAAAATCACAGAATGATTTTTATTATATGTCTTTAAGAATTACATTCATTGGAAGCACCAACTTCCTTTCTTTTCCAACTGCAAATGGAAGGAGGTTCCAACCCCCTAGTTTATCAGGATACAACCTGAGGGAATCTCTAACTCCCAAATTCCCTGGCTACAACCAGAAGGACGCTACAACCCCCTATGTTCTCCAGCTACAACCAGAAGATCACGACAACCACTTGTCCTTGCCCTGTCCAACTGCCCTGTCATAGAAGTAGAATGATAGAACCATTGTCACACTATCACTGTGAAATATACTGTTGTAAACCTGTATCGATCAACATGCACCTAACAACCTATAACAACCTGTACCAAACAACATATAATCAACATGTACCATCAATGAGTGCATCAACCATGCACCAAATATGTACCAATCATGCATAAAATACACATAAACTATGACTCATCAAGATTTACCAACATCATCAAATATACACCTCATGTACATTCCAACTCATCAACTACTTGTCTCAACCATGTACCCAACATGTCCCTCAACCAAATGCCCTCATCAATTTAATCATCCAAATATGATTTGTAACTCTATAATAGACCTGGTGTAAATTATCACATACCTGCAAACCTTCCCTATCTTTAAAAATAAGAGAATATCATTTTCATCAAACTTTACTTTAGTCTCACATGACTAATTTTGGATTAGTCAACAACCCTAACTTGAAATAACCATAACTATGTACATGTAATGAATAAAGATGTGAAAATAGTACACAATGTTCTTTAGTTTCTTTTATGCAATTCCTCTAGGTTTCACTTCTTGGAACCTCTCAGAAAAGGAGTTATAGAAAAAATTGCATACCTTGTTGAATTTTGGCTTATTCTAGAGAGCGGACTTGTAGAGCATTCCCTACATAGAATATTTGTTTTATGGATCTAAAAATGGTACAAATAATACTGCATACTATAATATAACCAATAAATTTTCTCTTATTTAATTTGGATCTATTATGAATAAGTTATGACATTGTTATTCGAAACACCTATTCTAGACTAGTTTGAGGACTAGCAAGAAACCCTATTTTCCATGGAGTGTAACTCCAAAAATACAATGAACCACAAGATGGAATTGTTATCACAAATACTTGTTATGGTTCCTTAACAACCTCCATATTTCATGGTCTGAATCATTCTAGAAAAAACTTTATTGCGAAAATGGTGACATGACCTATAAATAACATACCTTAGAAAGCATCATCAAAAGAATTTATCCTCCCTTGAATTTCAGCCTTCTTTACTTCACCTTCCCTCTGAAATTATCCTTAGATATCCTTTGGTTACCTCAGTCACTTATATACATTCAATATGCTCAAGTGTAATTAAAATGAGAGACACTTGCCTCTTATTTATACTTTTATGTAGCTTACTAAAGGGGTTACCTTCTAACCATCTTAAACCACTTTCCTTATTTTAGGNAACCACTTTGACTACTTTGACCTTTTGGGGCTTCTAGATGACTCATGAGGGTTCTCCAACTTCACATGGACATAAATCTCTAACCATGAGGAGTTATGTGATGTTCCACATACCACTCGAAATGTCATGACATCTACTATCCATATAAAATAACATTACCTTCAAATATATTAAAAATCATACCATTATACATAAAACAAACTTGGTTCCATTACCCAAACCTTTGTGCTACTAGAATTCGTTATCGGACTTTCTTCAAGGGTTGACTTCAATGACAACCAACCCAAATAATCAAAAGTCTCCACATTTGGAATTGATGCCAACACTTTGATGCAATATTGAATTCATATCACTCATGCTCCCCCCGTGGCCATTGCTCCCCCTGGAACAATTCCTTTATGCTCTTTCTCCATGCATTTACGTCTTCATATGCTAAATCTCTCCCCCTTTGTCATCAATGGAAAATGTATCTTTCCATTTTGGGCTTCTCCCCCTAACTGAACTATCTTTAGGGATACTCCTCCTGACTGAAATCTTCCTGAAATTGATCTCCCAACATGAATTGTCCTCTTTATGGTGCTTCCTAGTGTAAATCTAAGACATATAATGTAAGCGTTAAAAATCATTCATCTTGGAGTAGAAATTACTTCGAGTCTCTAACGAAGATACTCAAAGGATTCTCTTGGAAGTGGTTTTGTAAGGATGTCTTCCACTTGTTCTTTTGTGCCCACATATTCAACTTTGATGTTCTTCTCTGCAACCTGTTCCCGTAGATAGTGATACCTGATTGGAATGTGCTTCGTCTTGGAGTGCATCGTCGGGTTCTTTGAGATATTGATGGTGGTTGTATTATAAGAATTGATTGGAATGGGATCAACATACTCAACTTGTATATCGTCTGGAGTTTTTTTCATCCATAGAACATGTGTACAACATCTTGCTTTTGCAATATACTTTGCTTCGGTTGTAGATAAAGATACTGATGATTTTTTCTTTCTTAGACAAGATACTAAACACTCACCCAAGTATAACACTGCTCCACTGGTGCTTCATCGATCATCGATGCAACCTTCCCAATCTACATCTGTGTAGGAAATAAGTGATAGATCCTTTCCTTTTGGATACCATAATCCAAACTCTTTTGTTCCTATAAGATATCTGAAAATCCTCTTCACTGCTAGGACATGTGATTCCTTTGGTTCTACTTGAAATCATGCCACCTGGCGAACTGCCTGAATTACATATGGTCTATGTTGGAAATATGGCTACAACAGAGATGACGCAGATGATCAAGGTTGTCATTGATGGCAATCGATTGGTTATGAAGAACAGATGCTGAAACACGACTGCAACAACACGAATGCTG
>JZKD02S0404318.1:0-14440 GCA_000966675.3 Picea glauca | reverse complement strand
CTCTCCTTTTATAAGTTGAAGAGGATAAGGTGAGGAGGTTAGGATGATCCCACTAAATCATGAAAGTGAGTAAGATCCAAACCATTCGGATGCCACCTCACCATAGAATCTTCTCTTTCTAGAAAATCTGAGAAACCGTACATTTTTCCCATGTGTTGTCATTCTCACACCCTAGCTATAGTGCAACCTGTGAACTGTTCGCACCCTGGCTATAGTGCAACCTACAAGAATTGGTCATTCTCGCACCCTGACTATATAGCAACCTGCGAACATCCCTTTTTATAAGGTTTTTACATAGGAAAATGCAACTTCTTTTCTCAGGAGAATTTCTTCTCCCTTCTTTCTTTAGGAACTCAGGCCATTGTGACCCCTCTGAAGGCAACATATAGGTTTACATCATTAACGATCATAGGGATGACAAAAATAATGTGTAACACATGTGTAGATTCCATAGTCAAATCACTTCAAGAACATTGGAATCAACAATCAAGTTAAAGGAAAAAGTTGTACAAACATCAAAAGAAGTGTTATGATGCTCCAAACAAATATTTAGGTATAATAATTGATGGCATGGACTAGAAGAAAAAACTTCTACCACATTTTGTTCGTACACCCAAAAATTTACAGGAAGAAAATTTCATTCAATTTCAATTGGTTGGTTGTATGGTTTTCAATGGAAAAATGTGTCCAAGGGTTTACTTCATAGCTCCAAATATTCATAATGATGCAAATATTACCATTACCATAATTCATCATGTGCTCACTAATTGGTCTGGAAATCTTCTTCAAGTTCTCTATCTACAGTTGGACGACACTAGTCATGAAAATAAAAATCAATTTTTTTTTGGATATCTAACCATGCTTGCTCAAATGGGAATATTTAAAAAGGTGAGATTTGGTTTCCTTCTTGTTGGACACACTCATGATCATATTGATCAAATGTTCAGTCATTTTTCAGTGACATTGAAGAGTAAAAATGTTGGAAGTCTACCATCATGGATTGAATGTATTAAGAAAGCATACATTTTAGAGCTTGCTTTTCATATATTAGAAGAAAATGTTGGCATGTGAAGATTTATTGATGCAGGAGCATCGCTCACTCATCAAGCGAGCCAGTGCGTGGAGCATAAAAGACAGCTGGACAGCGCCTATACCAAATTTTGAAATGCTTTGGGATTTGTTGCGTCATTCTTTAATGAAGTCATATTTAAAGAAGTGCACTTGTATTGTAAAATGGACCTTGAGAAGATAAGCTCTCGTCCTTAGTAGATAAGAAGGCATTTAATAGATTTAATGTTGTTAGATAGGAATTAATTGTAGATTTGATAGTTGTAGAATTCGAGAGGGAAAACAGAATATAGGAACCCTCATTTATACATTGTAACATTATCATTCATTTAGGAGAAAGAAGAGATGAGCAAGCAGAGAACTTGTGAAGAACACCCATGTACAAATTGAATTAATAGAAGAAAGTCTTTGATTCACTTTCATGGTTTGTGTTGTTTCTCTGTGTTAATATTATGCTCATGAGTTATTGTTTCCTTGTATGCATTTGCTTTTGAGTATGTTGTGCATGTGATTTCAGAGGTTTAACTGAAGTCTGTGAGAGAAGAGAATGAGTTTCAATTGTTTCTCTATTTGAGCCAGGAGATTCCTGCATAGAGTGCAGTCGAATTCATCTGCATAGAGTGCGTTGATGAGGCTTAACAGTTAAACTCTTATTCTCGTTTCACCCAGAAGTTGATTTGGGTTATTAGAGCCGTGCAGGAGAAGTGCATGCCAAATTTGAAGTCTCAGCAGCTAGGCTGAGCAAAGGAAGGTATAGACTACTGTTGCAGAAAGTGCACATAGTTTGGAAGAACTCAACACTTCGATAGTTGTTGGGGTCGAGCCCGAGAAGCGTGTGTAAATTCTCTGAGGAAGTCATAGTTGACAAGCTCAGGAGGGATAGTTCTTTCGTGGATGCTGCGGGAACAGACCCAGGAGAGACTCGAGCAGGAAGAAGTTGTGGAGCGGAAGAAATCCTCTAAGGTGGAGAATTGATGGACAACGTTCGCAGAGGAGAATCGTGAAATCCCGTCGACCTCCAGATCTAGGATAAACTGCGTGGAATTTAGTCCTTAGGCGCAGGGAAGAGAACCGGAGCCATCGGGATTCGGTCTTCGGCGTTTGTGGAGGTAAGAGTTTTACACTCGTCGAAATCGCGATTAGCGATTTCTTGATTTAAGGGGAGCCATTTATCATTGGAGGGACAGGTGGCGCGAGATCCTGGAAGGTCGGGATTCGATACTTCAGAACTTTTGGTATCGAAGGAATCGTGGAGAAATAGAGAAACTCCGAGTTGCGACGAGTCCCATAGTGGTAGCGTTGAGCACTAACACGTGGCATCACATATCGGGGTTCGAGACTTTGAAGGTCCTGTGGAATGGTGCCACGAAAATCGCGATTTACCGATCGACGATTTCCTGATCGCTACAAGTGTGTGGGGTCCAAGCGACAGCAGCGAGGACAGGTGTCATCTGAGAATCGACGCATTGGGGTTTGGAGGTTGAAGTTTCAACTCGTTGACATCACGAGTAGCGATATCCCGATAGGGAGAACTCCGATAGAAAAGGGGAATAAAGTCAGCGATTGACCATATCAGGGTTTGAGGATTCATAAGGCATAAGGCACGCGATCATAGAATTCACGATATCACGAATTCTGATTTCCCGACAAGTAAGGGGGAGATCGCGAGAGGAGATACCTGTGGGTATTAAGAACTCCCGAGAGGAGTGGGAAGAGTTCTTTGACTCTTCGGGCCTGAGAGAGAGAGAAGGTCCTGGTGATCGCGACTATTCTCCGAGGAGCGGGGAGGGTTGCGTCAGAGTGGTATCAAAGCCAGACATCTTTTGCTTTCTGTAGCAGAAGAGGAAAAGGAGAGTACATCATGCCGCCAAGAAGAGAAAGGCAGTCGCATGATCGCGAAGACAGGGATGTGCGAAGAAGGGGTAGGCCAGCAGGAAACCCAGAAATAGAGCGCCAGATGAGAGATCTTCGAGCAAGGCTTGAGGAGACGGAGACAATGCATAGACGTGGAGTCGGTGCTGGAGAGTTCAGTGATTCCGAGGTGGAAGAGGAAGCTGGACATGATGAAGGAGAGGTCACAGCAGAGGATGCTTTGACTGAGCGATTAATCAAAGCTATCGCCAGGATGAGTTCCAAGACCAAGATGGACATTCCAGCTTACGAAGGAAGTCTGGATGCAGAAGAGTTGCTGGATTAGATCCGAGCACTCAACACCTACTTCGACTATGAAGACATCGAAGAGGATAAGAAGATAAGGCATGCTATTACGAAGTTGAAAGGACATGCAGCCTTATGGTGGGACGAGCTGCAAGCAGACAGACGTTCCAAAGGGAAACAGAAGATCAAAATATGGGACAGGATGATCGCGAAGATGAGAGCGAAATTCATCCCCAGAGATTATCAGATCACACTGTTCAGGCGAATGGAAAACTTGAGACGGAAATTGATGACGGTGAAAGAGTACACCGAGGAGTTTTACAGACTCAACATTAGAGTAGGTCATCGAGAGAGCGATGATGAGAAGGTGGCGAGATATCTGAATGGTCTGAGGTATGACATTCAGGATGAATTGAGCATGGTTACCATCCGAACAGTTGAGGATGCGTACCAGATGGCTCTAAAAGCCGAGGAGAAGCTGAGCCGTAAGAAAGGTCACCGAGGGCGAGGCAGGAGTCAGCCCAGAGGCAAGGCAGTTGCCCAGGAAAAATTCCAGAAGCCCAAGGAGGAATGGCAGAAACCTCGGGGTAAAGATGAAAGAGGTGGGACCTCACAGAGGCAGCAATATGCTGAGCCGAGGAGGCAGCATACAGAGAAGGGTGGCAGTTATGCTGATGCCAACACATTTCCTTGTACCAGAGGTAGAGGAAGAGGGAGAGGAGAAATTATCACATGCTTTACATGTGGAAAGGACAGACACAAAGCCATTGATTGTCCAGACAGGAAACCGGACCGAGGAGGAACTCACATCACTGAGGTGCAAAGGCATGATGCTGAGAATGAAGATGCAGACAACAGAAGATCACTTGGGATGCATAAAATCCTTTTGAAACCTGAGAAAGAGGTGGAAAGCTCAGTGCAGAGGAGCAGACTATTCAGAACGGCTTGCACAGCCAAGGACAGGAAATGCAAGGTCATAGTTGACAGTGGGAGCACCGATAATCTCATTTCGACTGAGATGGTGGAAAAGCTAGAGCTGGAAACAACTAAGCACCCGAGTCCATATAAAGTCTCGTGGCTATAAAAAGGACACCGGGTAAGTGTTACAAAAAAATGCTTAGTTAAATTCAAGATAGGGAATTACAATGATGAGATTCTGTGTGATGTCATTCCCATGGATGTATGTCATATATTGTTGGGTAGACCATGGCAGTATGACCGAAATGTTGTTCATGACGGGAGGATGAACACATACACCTTGGAGAAAGATGGGAGAACACATAGATTGCTTCCGATAAAGGATAAGGAAGTAAAGACGGAAGTAAGCAGTACCATACTTCTCATGAGTGGGAAGGAACTTCTCACAGAGATGGAGAAGAACGAAGATCCACAATTCTTTGTGGTCAGGAAACCGAGAATTGTACTGACTAGCACAAGAGTGGATGACTTACTAGACGAGATTCAGGAATTGTTGGGAGAGTTCGCTGATATCATCGTGGACGAACTACCTCGTTCGTTTCCACCGATGCGGAGTGTGAGTCATCACATCGATCTCATACCTGGAGAAAGTTTACCAAATAAGGCAGCATACAGGTTGACACCTCAGGAGAATGAGGAAGTCAAAAGGCAGGTACAGGATCTGCTGGACAAAGGACTGGTCAGAGAGAGTCTGAGTCCATGTGTTGTTCCAACCGTACTAAGTCCGAAGAAGGATGGAGGCTGGAGGATGTGTACAGACTCCAGAGTGATAAACAAAATTACCATTAGGTACAGATTTCCACTGCCGAGAATGGATGATCTGATGGATTGCCTGAGTGGGGCAAATTATTTTTCAAAGATTGATCTGAAGAGTGGATATCATCAGATTCACATGAGAAAGGGAGATGAATGGAAGACAACATTCAAGACAAACGAAGGTTTGTACGAATGGATGGTCATGTCGTTTGGCTTGAAAAACACGCCGAGCACATTCATGAGACTGATGAATGAAGTCCTGAGGGAATTCATCGGGAAGTTTGTAGTCATGTATCTGGACGATATATTGATTTTCAGTAAAACAAAGGCTGAGCATTTGAAACATTTAGCCATTGTGATGAGAAGACTGCAGCAGGAGAAGCTGTTGGTCAACATGAAGAAGTGTTCTTTCATGAAGACAAAGCTCATTTACTTGGGTTTTGTTATATCAGCAAATGAGTTGAAAATGGATCCTGAGAAGGTAGAAGTGATAAAGAATTGGCCATCACCGAGAAATGTTTTCGAGGTGAGGAGTTTCCATGGATTGGCTAGTTTCTACAGAAAATTCATTCGGAATTTCAGTGGAATTAGTGCAGCAATGATGGACATAGTGAAGAAGCGACATAAATTTTTTCATTGGACAGCAGAGGCTAAGGAGAGATTCAATCTGTTGAAGCGGAAGATCACAGAGCAACCAATTCTGGTGTTGCCTGATTTTCAAAAGAAATTTCAGGTGAAATGTGATGCCAGTGGGTATGCCGTAGGAGGAGTTTTGAGTCAAGATGACAAACCTATTGCTTATTTCAGCGAGAAGCTGGACGACGCAAAGATGAAATACTCCACGTATGATAAAGAGTTTTATGCCATCATACATGCATTAAAGAAGTGGAGGCATTACTTGATACCCAAGGAGTTTGTTCTATACAGTGATAATCATGCATTGCAGTTTGTAAGTCAACAGGAGAAGTTGAATCAAAAGCATGCAAAATGGGTAGAGTATATGCAGAATTTTACATTCGTGATAAAACACATTTCAGGAACTGCTAACAAAGTGGCTGATGCTTTAAGCAGGAAATGTTTGTTTCTACAAGAATTCAGAGTCAAGACATTGGGTTTTGAAAATCTGAAGGATATGTATGCTGGAGATGTAGATTTCGGGGAAGCATACGAGGCAGCCGAGAACCCAGTTCTCAGAGATTGGACTCCGTGGATAGATTATATGATCCAGGATGGATTGTTGTTTAGGGGCAATCAACTGTGCATTCCGAATTGCTCCATGACGAAGAATTTGGTGAAGGAAAAGCATAGTGGAGGCTTAGCAGGTCATTTTGGACATGACAAAACATTCGCAAAGCTGAGCGAATCGTATTTTTGGCGAGGCATGTGAGCAGATGTTAAACGATTTGTTGACAGGTGTCGAATTTTTCAACATTCAAAGGGCCGAAAGAAGAATGCAGGTTTTTATCAGTCGTTGCCCATACCTGAGGGGCCATGGGAGGCGATCAGCATGGATTTTATATTGAGTTTTCCGAGGACACAAAGGGGAGTTGATTCCATATTTGTGGTGGTAGACAGGTTTTCGAAGATGGCACATTTTATTCCGTGTCATAAAACCAGCGATGCGACCCACATCGCAAACTTGTTTTTCAAAGAGATTGTTATATTACATGGATTTTCGATAAGCATAGTCTCGGATAGGGATACCAAGTTCATAGGTCATTTTTGGAGGACGCTATGGAAGAAGCTAGGAACTAATCTGGCTTTTAGTTCAGCTTACCATCCGCAGACGGATGGGAAAACAGAGGTGGTCAACATAAGTTTGGGGGATTTATTGAGAAGCTTGGTGACAGAGCACCACAACAGTTGGGACCAGATATTACCACAAGAAGAATTTGCGTACAATGATTCGGTGAATTGAAGTACAGGCAAAAGACCATTTCATATTTTGTATGGGACACAGACAAGGGGAGTTTCTGAACTCAGGGAGTCAGAACAGGCTGCAACTAGTAGTGCTAGCGCTGAAGAGTTCGCTGAGGCGATGAGAGAACTTCACAGTCAGGTGAAGCAATGACTGATGGATGCAAATCAGGAGTACAAACGCAGAGCCGATCAGCGGAAGAGACAACTTCATTTTGAAGTTGGTGATATGGTTTTGGCACACTTGAGGAAGGAAAGGTTCCCAAGGGGAACATATAACAAGCTCAAGATGAAGAAAATCGGGCCATGCAGAGTCCTAAAGAAGTTCAGAGAAAATGCCTATGAGATCGAGTTGCCGGATGGCATCGGGATATCTCCGACTTTTAATGTTTCGGATTTATATCCATACAGGGCTGGAGAAGCAGAAAATGGAACTGAGGATCCAATGGTCCAATGGTAGAAGCAATTACCAGTAGCAGAAAATCCGCATACTGGACAAGAGAGTCGATAGAAAGACCAGGCGCAAGCAGTATTTTGACTATCTGGTCAAATGGAAGAATCACCCAGTCGAGGATGCTAGCTGGGAAAATGAGGCAATGATACAGAAGGACAGACAGACCGTGCAGGAGCTCATGGACAGGAGCCCATGAAAAATTTCAAGCTGAGGAGTATGATGCAGGAGCATCACTCACTCATCAAGCAAGCCAGTGCGTGGAGCAGAAAAGATAGTTGGACAGCGCCTATACCAAATTTTGAAATGCTTTTGGATTTGTTTCATCGTTCTTTAATGAAGTCATATTTAAAGAAGCGCACTTGTATTGTAAAATGGACCTTGAGCAGATAAGCTCTTGTCCTTAGTATATAAGAAGGCATTTAATAGATTTAATGTTGTTATATAGGAATTAATTGTAGATTTGATAGTCGTAGAATTCGAGAGGGTAAACGAAATATAGGCACCCTCCTTTGTACAATGTAACATTATCATTCATTCAGGAGCAACAAGAGATGAGCAAGCAGAGAACTTGTGAAGAACACCCATGTACAGATTGAATTAATAGAAGAAAGTCTTTGATTCACTTTCATGGTTTGTGTTGTTTCTCTGTGTTAATATTATGCTCATGAGTTCTTGTTTCCTTGTATGCATTTTATTTTGAGTATGTTGTGCATGTGATTTCAGAGGTTTAACTGAAGTCTGTGAGAGAAGAGAATGAGTTTCAATTGTTTCTCTATTTGAGCCAGGAGATTCCTGCATAGAGTGCAGTTGAATTCATCCGCATAGAGTGCGTTGATGAGGCTTAACAGTTAAACTCTTATTCTCGTTTCACCCAGAAATTGATTTGGGTTATTAGAGCCATGCAGGAGAAGTGCAGGCCGAATTTGAAGTCTCAACAGCTAGGCTGAGCAAAGGAAGGTATAGACTATTGTTGCAGGAAGTGCACAGAGTCTGGAAGAACTCAACACTTCGAGAGCTGTTGGGGTCGAGCGCGAGAAGCGTGTGTAAATTCTCTAAGGAAGTCAGAGTTGACAAGCTCAGGAGGGATAGTTCTCTCGTGGATGCTGCGGGAACAGACCTAGGAGAGACTCGAGCAGGAAGAAGATGTGGAGCGGAAGAAATCCTCTAAGGTGGAGAATTGATAGACAAGGTTCGCAGAGGAGAATCGCGAAATCCCGTCGACCACCAGATCTAGGAGAAGTTGCACGGGATTTAGTCCTTAGGCGCAGGGAAGAGAACCGGAGCCATCGGGATTCGGTCTTCGGCGTTTGTGGAGGTAAGAGTTTTACACTTGTCGAAATCGCGATTAGCGATTTCCTGATTTAAGGGGAGTTGTTGATCGTTAGAAGGGCAGGTGGCATGAGATCCCGGAAGGTCGGGATTCGGTACTTCGGAACTTTTGGTATCGAAGGGATCGCAGAGAAATAGCGAAACTCCGAGTTGCGATGGGTCCCACAGTGGTAGCGTTGAGCACTAACACATGGCATCGCATATCAGGGTTCGGGACTTTGAAGGTCTTGTGGAACGGTGCCACGGAAATCGCGAATTCCCGATCAGCGATTTCCCGATCGCTGCAAGTGTGTGAGGTCCAAGCGACAGTAGCGAGGACAGGTGTCATCGAAGAATCGGCACATCGGGGTTTGGAGGTTGAAGTTTCAACTTGTTGACATCATGAGTAGCGATATCCCGATAGGGAGAACTCCGATAGAAAAGGGGAAGAAAGTCAGTGATTGACCATATCGGGGTTCGGGGATTCGTAAGGCATAAGGCACGAGAGAATAGAATTCGCGATAACGCGAATTCCGATTTCTCGACAAGTAAGGGGGAGATCGCGAGAGGAGATACCTGTGGGTATTAAGAACTCCCGAGAGGAGTGGGAAGAGTTCTTTGACTCTTCGGGCCTGAGAGAGAGAGAAGGTCCTGGTAATCGCGATTGTTCTCCGAGGAGCGGGGAGGGTTGCGTCATTTATTCATGGATCTCATCATGAAGAAAAATGTATTGAGAAACTTAATGACATTAGCTTCCAACATTAATTATGTTTCAAAAAAAATGATGGTAAAATACTTATATGGGGAAAACAATATTCAACTACTATAGAATGGGGGCCTTCATCAGGTTTATCATTTTTTAAGTTCATTCCAGATCGTTCAATATTTTCATCATTTAGTTATTATTTTTACAATCAGTTTTTGAAATCCATAATGCACGAAGGCGTGATCGAGATGTAGATTATTCTGAAGGCCTCGAAGAAATAAAAAATTCCATTAAGGAAACATATGAGTACTTTGATGTTGATGATTTTGTTTGGTGGTAGTCTTTTTTAATCCTCAAAGAAATATAATTTCAATATCAACAAATGAAGATAAAATGTTGAGGACTCCATTTCATTGGCCACAAAATATGACAAATGAATCTGAAGAAACAAACATTGTTGAAGTTCAACAAGAATATCAAGGTGTTATCGAGTTTACACAAGCAAAGGAAAGAGATATGTATATTGGTTCGTGAAGGTCACGTGAAGCCATGGAAAACCTTTACATGGGTTAAGTACAAGATATTAAGGAGGGTAGCATGATTACAATTTTAGCAACTGGAGATCCACATGGTTATTCATTCTAGATTGGAAAGGTTATAAATAATGAGAAATAAAATTATGATGTTATTTCAATTGAAGTGCGTTGTTATGAACCAAGTACACACCCATTCAATGGTGTGTACAAGACATATATGGTGGTTGAGAAACATGTCAATAGATAGAGAAAAATAAAGGGTCAAAATACAACTCGTCATCCTAGTGACCTTTTAAAATTAGATGATGTTGACATACTTGTTTATGACTTCAATTTGAAAAAGAGAGGAACTCTTCTCTCCAAGAAAACAAATATTATCAATAGGTTGTTTCCACAAGAAGTAAATGCAAGATGCGAGTCTGTTGAACCTACTTGTAGATCTAAAAGGAATTTGGCATCTAGAATGTTGGGCATGCCTGTAGACTTAGTTGGTGCATTCATCAACAATAGATAAGAGTATGGATCATCTACATCTTCATCCAAACATTCATATGAAGACAATGTTGACTCTGATGGTATTTCAGAAACCATGAGTCAATGTGAATAAGTGTGTGAAATATTTGTTGCATTTTTTATCCATATGATGTTTGTATGGTAACTAGAAATGAGCATTGAGCTTACATATGATCTTACATGAAGTTATGAATCTTTTATTATGTTTTATGAATGATAATTTTTTTATTATGGATAATATAATAAAATTTATTATCTCATATGTTTTGAATATGGACAATATAACAATACTTTTAAGAAATTATTTATGTTTCATTCAATGTAACTTGTATTTACTTTTTTATTATTATAAGTAAAAAGATTCTTAAAAAATGATGTTGAATTTTTAAAGTATATTGTGATATTTTCATGGAATTATGTATTAACTTGTGCTTTGTGTGATAATAATATTTTAAAAGTAAACATTTAAGGGTTTATTTTATGATTTTTTTTACAATAATGACGAGTTATTTTACCACATTATAAAAATGTGTCATTTTCATACCCCAGTTTTAGAATGGGTGCTATTGGTAACAATACTTTTCAATTTGATGGTTGATTTTGAGGTTTTAGTTTTAATGGTACCAAGTGATAAAAATACAATTTCAAATGATCTCAAATTTTAAGTTTTTGAAAACAAAAACAAAAACAATTCAAAAACATCTTTTGTTTTAGGTGTTGATTTTAAAGTTTTTCTGAGCTACTATCTGAGTTTTGAAGGCCATGTTTGAAAAATGTTGTATTTTTCACCCCGTTTAAAAAGATCGTGCTACTGGTAGCACCACTTTTTTATTTGGGGGTTGATTTTGATGTTTTTTATGCAAATATATGGGTTATTTGGGCCAGAGTTCTCATTTTGAGGTCACGGTTCTCATTAAGTCAATAATTGTTTTTTTTGTATCTCAAGTGCATGGATTATTTATCTCTGATCTTGTTCTCTCTGAAGCTGTAATTTTCTGTCAATAATTTTAGTGTAAAATTGTTGAGTGATAACAACTAGTGTTTACTATTTGGTTCACTTGGAAGTAATTTTCAATCTGGAATTAGTTGCATATGAAAAAATTCCAGTTACATGAATTCTGGACAATTTTCAAGGGAAGCTATTTTTTATTACCTCTCTTTCAATATGTGTAGTAGTAATGAGATTTCTATTATTGAAATCCTTTCAACTAAATGATTTATCGAAATGATTTTTCATTGTATCATCAGTCAAATTAATGTTCCTTGTTGTTTTAAATTAGGTTATCACTCAAATCAATGCAACTACTTTATTTCTCTAAATAAATTTTCACTATATTATCCCTAAAATCAATGCACCTTATTTTTTTGTATTGGTTCACCACTTAAACCAATGCAACTACTTGTTTTCTTTAAACAAATGTTTTTGTATTATTATAAAAATGAATATATCATTTTGTGTTTCTTTATATCATTGTTGAAATCATTTTTCATTGTATCATCACTTAAATCAATAGACATTATTGTTTTGCATTATATAGTTTCCCAAATAAATGCAGTTATTGGATAAATCATTGATGAAATCAATGCAAATATTAGTTACATCATTGTTGAAATCATTGCAACTATGTGACTAGTTTGAATAATTTTTCATTGTATCATCACTTAAATCAATACATGTTATCATTTTCCATTATATCATTTCTAAAATAAATGCAACTATTTGCTATATCATTGTTGAAATTAATGTAACTATTTTTTATATCATTGTTGAAATCATTCTCAACTACACTGCTTTAAATCAAACTTCCCTAACACATTACAACTACGTGAGTACTTTAAATCATAAGACTAAACCTGCTCCTAGCTAATTGCTACCTTTTTGGAGAATGGCAAGCCTTAAGGAAAACAAAATATAATACCATTTTCTTTTTTGTAATTAAATTTTTTTATTAACATATATTCCTTATTATTGACTTATTATTTAGACAATATTTAAGTTATTATTCACTTACTAATGGGAAAATTTCATTAAAAGGCATATTAATATATATTCCTTATTTTTGACTTATTATTTCTAAGATAGTATTTAAGTTATGATTGATTTATTAATGGGAAAAGTTCCAAAAAAATATTTTATTATCGAGACAACTATAAAGGAGAGATTTTTTATTTATATTATTTATCATTTTTCCAATAACATTTAAATTATTAGTTATTTATTTAATTAGAGGTTTTTTTTATATTATTTATCATTTTTTCAATAGTAAATTTTTTTTAATAACATTTATGTTATAATTAATTATTTAATCATCATAATTGATTAGGGGAGGCAAGTGCGAGGTACTTTTTTGGCTCCAAGAAAATAGAGTCTTGGAATACTTATGGAATTTGGGGATCGAAACAAACAATAAAGTAGAGGCTTATGCCCTCCTTCAAGGGATCCACTTGGCAAAACAAAAGAAAATACAAACTTTGAATGTAGTGGGTGATTCGAAGAAATTAATAAGGACAATGATATTAGTCTTCTCTCCTCATAATGCGAGACTAAGAAACCTAATTGCTAGAATTCACCTTCTCGCAGGTCCCATGCAAATCAACTATTTTCATGTCCTCTGAATCAGTAATTAAGAAGAAGATACAATGATCAATAAGGACATTGGCAAGGCCCCATGTCACTTAAGGGTTAATAGATGTGATTGCACAATGATTCGGATTATTTTCGGCACGAAATGAGAGTGGAGATATAATAAATAAATGCACAGAGATATCACAGATTGTTGGACACATCTACCACACTTAGAGGGGGGGGGGTGAATGAGTGTGAGGATCTNTATTTAATTAGAGGTTTTTTTTTATATTATTTATCATTTTTTCAATAGTAATTTTTTTTTAATAACATTTATGTTATAATTAATTATTTAATCATCATAATTGATTAGGGGAGGCAAGTGCGAGGTACTTTTTTGGCTCGAAGAAAATAGAGTCTTGGAATACTTATGGAATTTGGGGATCGAAACAAACAATAAAGTAGAGGCTTATGCCCTCCTTCAAGGTATCCACTTGGCAAAACAAAGAAAATACAAACTTTGAATGTAGTGGGTGATTCGAAGAAATTAATAAGGACAATGATATTAGGCTTCTCTCCTCATAACGCGAGACTAAGAAACCTAATTGCTAGAATTCACCTTCTCGCAGGTCCCATGCAAATCAACTATTTTCATGTCCTCTGAACCAGTAATTAAGAAGAAGATAAAATGATCAATAAGGACATTGGCAAGGCCCCATGTCACTTAAGGGTTAATGGATGTGATTGCACAATGATTCGGATTATTTTCAGCACGAAATGAGAGTGGAGATATAATAAATAAATGCACAGAGATATCACAGATTGTTGGACACATCTACCACACTTAGAGGGGGGGGTGAATGAGTGTGAGGATCTTTTTCCCAAAACTTCCTTCTTACACAAAAACTCCTTAGTTAACATTCAAAATTTGTTCATTACTCATTGCTGACATTTATAATCAGTTAGATGTGCATACATATCAGCAACATATCATCAACAACATATCATCAACAAATCGTCTCCACAAGGAACACAAAAAAACAATATGTATGTACAATTTTTCTTTTTATTATGCACTTCAATCTGGGGGGTTTTCAGCAACAACTGAATAGAGTACAACTCTACAAGAGAACCAGCTCTATATGAAAGACTCATCTTACATTCTCAGCACCAACTGAGATGAGGCAACAATCCTCAACATATATCAATTTGTCAGCATAAACAAGTGCATCAACCACTTTTAGGTCACTTAACCCATTTCTAGGTCACTTAATCGATTTTCCTTATTTTTAGAGTTAACCACTTTCCATAAATAGAAGGTTCTCCAATACTTTATCATTTAAATATTCCTTCTTGATTTTGTCATCTTACTTTATCATTTCTTGATTTTGTCACTTCTTTTTATTATTTAAATAATCCACCTTGACTTTGTCACTTTACTTTATCATTTAAATAATGATTTCTTCTTTTAGGTCACTTTG
>JZKD02S0404307.1:0-18146 GCA_000966675.3 Picea glauca | reverse complement strand
TGAAAGAAACTGACATTCATAAGGCAAGAAGTCTCAAGAGTCAATGCATAACCAGAATAACCAGTGCTTCGTTAAAGCTTTTACAATCGGGAGCCTTGCTCAACCATCGATCCTTTGAAAAATATCAAAACTAAGTATATATACTCCTAAACAATTGTCCAATAGAGGCATCCTAGAATTTCAGGATGGGGCATCTCTTCAATCAAATCTGGCCTGCACTCCTCTGTCATATACCATCTTAACTCTGCATGGCTCATGCTAAGGGGTAGCTGAGCCTTTAAATGTCAAATTAGTGTGCGCAGACTTCCCTGGCGAGTCGAGGACATCGACATAGATTCTGTGGGAAAACCAGTACAAAGGACCACCACGGGAAGACTTCCTGCCGGGAGCTCCATACCTCGCAATTAATGAATTAGGCAAGGTTTCAACCACCCCCTCTCTTCTTCATTCATTCCAAGCAGGTATCAGGATTGATATCAAGTCGAACTGGCACCTGGAGAACATGGTGCCCCCCTTCTAAAGCTCAACTTGACACTTTCGACCTCCTTTGTACAACCTTTTCTATTTCCCCAAGTGACCACGGGCTGTGACCCTGTGCCTATCTTCAAAGGCACTTATGGCATTTTGCGTTTCGTGGATGGGAGGAGGCTGCTCCTTGTGCTTAGAAGCTATGAAAGGTGAGGTGGCGACATATCCTAATCGTGCGCCACGGGTCCCTCTGGATGGACGGTCCTGATCATCTCGGCAATACTGTGGGCGCAAGTCATGAACGCCTTCGGCACTTCGCATCTCGCAGCTGGGAGGAGGCTGCTCCTTGAGCTTCAAAGTCGTGATGCGCGAAGAGGCGATAGATCCTAATCGCGCACCACATGTCTTTGGATCGGATGGCTGAGATGATATCAGCGGCTTCACGATGAAAATCCCGAAAGGCCCCACCCATGGCTTAGATCTTACGCCGCGTGTCTTTCAGATGAACAACCGAGATGGATTTATCATAAAAAGGGGGCTAACTCCATTCCCGGGCTCGCTTGATATGACCTAGCTCTAGGACCGTGGGCTCAGTTTCAAAGGTACCTTCACCGTTTCACATTTCGACAACTTCAGCTACAGTGGATGGGAGATCCCTTGTCTCTTAAAATGTTGATCCTTGAGATGTCGACTAGTTTCCACCTGCCCCAATTGGATTGGACGGTCCAGATTTCTCTCGAAATATGGGTGCTATCTCTTGTGCTAAATCTCAGGCAACTTGGTAGCACCGAAAACCCGATGACCATTGATTTTCTCTATAGATGGATCTTTGTCGTTGAAATCAGACTACTCGCTCACTTGATTTTAAGCCCAAAATGGACTTCTCCTATGGGTTGTGCTCGACGCTTAGGCTGCGGCCTTTGAATAAAACATGCTCAAACGGTTTTTCAAATCTCCTTCCATACATTTACGTCAGAGGCCTGAAACCAGAAGAAAACACCATCTTGCAAGAATTTGCGCTAACATTAGGCTCCATGGGGGATAGAGCCATCCCTGTGATGCTCTAAGAACTCATTTTGTAGCTTCAATTCCTTTTGTTGGGTTATGGAGTCATTATTTAAAACTTAAAGATAAAAAGAAAAACAATATTTACAACCGTAGAAGAGCCATGTGCGACTCAAGAAAAACATCTTTTCAGGAAATGCCCATTCACAGGGCCATTGAAAACTTCTTGATCCTTCAAATCTTACAACCTGTAGGTATTATTTGAAAATGCTTCATATATTTTGAAGGGCCCGAACCATAGGGCTTCAAATTTGTCATGCTTTCCCTTGTCTTGCTTAGGAGCATCCCATTTCAGTACCAGGTCTCCCATCTAGAAATCTTCCTTTTTGGCCTTCTTATCAAAAAACCGCTTGATCTTCTGCTAATGGTCCTGAATTTTGTCCATTACTTGCTCTCTAGCCTACTGGACTTCCACCAATTGATGAACTCTTATGATCATGTCATCAGGCTCTTCTTGATAATCCTGGAAGAACTTTACTACAGGAATGGCTAGCTGAGAAGGGAAAACAGCTTCTGCTCCATAAACTAATTGGAAAGGGGAGATGCCTATAGATCTCTTTGTGGTCACTCGATCGGCCCATAGAGTGAATTTCAACTTTGAATGCCAGGCCTTTTTGTTGTCCTCCAATATTTTTTTGAGGATCCTTATCAGGATTTTGTTGGAGGACTCTACTAGACCATTTCCCTAGGGATAATATGAGGTGGAGTGAATCAATTTGATCTCGAATTGCTCACAGAACTTGGCTAACGGCTCAGCCTTGAAAGAGGTTGCGTTATCAGTAACAATATTTCTTGGGCAACCGAATCTTGTGATGAGGTCTTCCAGGAATCCAATGATTACCTTGTGGGAAGCACTCCTGGTGGGTATATATTCAATCCAATTAGTAAAGAAATATGTAGCAGTCAAGATCCATCTGTGCTTCCCACTGGAAGCAGGGTGGATTTCTCCAATAAAATCTAGGCCCCTTGCTGGAAAGGTCCTGAAACAACCACAGGCTTTAAAGGTAAAGACTTGAGCTGTTGTTTTCCTGCAAATCTTTGACATTTGATATAGGCTCTGACCTTTCTGCAGACGTCAGTGAATACAATGGGCTAGTAGTATCCAGCCCTAAGGATTTTGTAGGCTGTGGATTTCCAGAAATGATGCCCTCCAGATTGGCTATCGTGAAATTCAACCATGATCCTATCAACCTCTTGTGGATTCATATATTTCAAAAGTACCCCCAGGGGATCTTTCCAATACAAAACTTGATCGACAAGGCAGTATCTGATTGCTTTGAGCTTCAGAGCTCTTGCCTTGTTTCTTTGCAGGCCATCTGGAGGCCGCAACTCCTGTAGAAAATATATGACATTCTTATACCAGGGACATCGAGCCTACAGGGGTTCTGCTTGAGGGTTTATATCAAACAACTGATCCTGCTGATTTTCTGAGCATTCATTGATGAAATCTACCCCCAAATATTTGCAATTTGCTTCAGCCAACAGCTTAGCTAAACCTTGACCTTTGATTAACTTGGTAGGCCTTATTTCTAAGTCAAACTCAAGGATCTTGGCTATCCACTTACTCCTCCTCCCGTCTATGTCAAGATGAATAAGAATGTCTTTAACAGGGGCCGAGGGGACATAGGCAATGATTTTTGACTGCAGGACATAGGTTCTAAAGGATTTGAGAGCCTTTACCAAGGCATAGGCCTGCTTCCCCATAATGTCGTACCTAACTTTGGCATCCATCAGAACTCTGCTAAAATAGGCAATAGGCTTCTCTAGCTCGGCCTCGTTTGACTATAATAAAACAACAGCCACTGTGCCAGATGAGGAAAAGGAGAAAATAAGGAAATCCTTTGAGTAATCGGGACTAATAAGCACATGAGATTTAGTCAATGCCTTCTTTATCTTCTCAAAGGAACTTCGTGACTCAGAAGTCCACCTCACTTTATTTCCTTTCCTCAACATGGCTGTTATAAGTTTTACCCCTTCAGCAAAGTTAGAATCAAATATCCTTAGAAAATTAATCTTACTGAGGAAAGATTGGACCTCCTTCCTGGATCTTGGGATTGATAAGGCCTGTATTGCCTCAACTCTGCTAGGATCGATCTTGACTCCTTCTGCTGATACTATGTGGCCCAGTAATTTTCCCTTCTTCATGGCGAACAAATATTTCTTGGGATTCAATGAAAAGCCAAAACTCCTGCATTTCAGGAAAACCTTCCTGAGGTGACAACAGTGTTCTTTATCAGATTTTGAAAAGATGGTTATGTCATCCAGATAGATGACCACAAACTTATCCTTTTCCCCAATGAATGCTATGTCCATGGAACGTTGAAACGTTTCCCCTGCATTCATCAATCCAAAAGGCATTTTAGCATACATGAAGGTGCCCCATGGAGTGGTAAATGTCGTCTTTTCCCAGTCCTCAGGTAGAACATAGATTTGATTGTAGCCAAAGAAGCCATCGATCATGGAAATCCTGGATGCTTCTGTTACCCTCTGCAATATATGTTCCATTTTTGGTAAGGGGTAATTGTCCTTTCGTGAGCTTCTATTCAGGTTTCTAAAATCTACACAGAGTCTAATTTCTCCATTTTTATTCCTTACTGGGACCAAGTTGGCCACCCAATCTGAATATCTCAGTGGCACGATGATCTGGGCCTATAGAAGCTTCTTCACTTCCCTCTCCATGATAGGCAGCAACATATGATTGATCTATCTTAGCTTCTGCCTAAATGGCTTTGCCTCCTTTTTCAACAGGATTTTATGCTCAATGACAGAATTCTCATATGTTTTGAGATCTTCATAGGTCCAGGCAAAAACATCAGCAAACTCCCTCAATAGTTCAGCGTATTCGACCCTCTGCTCCTTTGTCAAACTTCTGGACAATTTGACAAACTTGGGTTCATTCTCAGTGCCAATGTTGCACTGAGTTGTACTAGCGTCATCCTTTGAGATTTCCCCTTTTAATGCCACATCATTTCTATCAAAAAGCCTTTCCAAAGGAACCAATCCCCTTGGAATATGATTACTGGGCAACTGCACAATGTTACGCTCTACAATCTTATTCAAAAAAATACCCCCATCTCTAAAATTTCTTCGACAGTCTCTAAGAATCTTTTGATCTCAAGATCATCCTCAAACACCTTCCAATGTTTGACATTGTCAGGTATGGAGGGCCTGTATTTTACTTCCACATCGTATCTGAATTTGGGTGGTAAGGGCACTTTGAAATTGCTTGCTGATGTAGCCAAGGAATCTGCCACTGTGTTCTTCTCTCTTGGGACGAAAGAAATGTTAAATGATGAGAAGAAACTGTCAATTAGGTTTCATACCTCATTTTTGTAACTCCTGAGTCGAGGATGCTTATCCTGATAAGCGTTTCTGATCTGCTGGACTACCAATTCTGCATCTCCGAACACTCCTACCTCCTGAATTCTCATTTTCTTTGCAGCTCTTAATCCTAGAATAAGAGCTTCATATTCTACCACATTGTTGGTAGCTTCAAATTATAGCTTGTATGACAGAGATATGGTTTCCTGAGAAGGTGACACAAAAAATACCCCAACACCAGCGCCTTCCCTGGAAAAGGCTCCATCAAAAAACATTTTCCAGACGGGGGTGATGGAGGGAGGAAATTCATTAGAAGTGGTGGGTTGCTTTCTGATTTTTAGTGGAGGCTCAGGAGCATTAGTGAGTTGTAGTAAACTGGAACCTAAATCAGTGTCCAGGGAAAAAATGGGATGGTTGGTAGGATTGGCTTCATCACTGATTATATAGGCCAGCTAGGCTTCTATGTATAGTCTCCTATGTTGCCCTCCAAATACTAGAATAGTAGCATAGGTCAGGTCCATATGCAGAGTTCCCCCCAGTCTTTTTATCCAATATCTTGATAACAACATACTGAACTTGGGGGGGACATCAACCAATACAACATCCATGACCACACTTTTCATGGGCAATTGAAACAAGGTCACGACCAGATCTTTGATGACTCCTGGACATTGGAATTTCCTAGAGTCAAAGGAATAGAGGCCATGGTAGGGTCTGGTGACTTCTAGTCCTAATTCTTCCATGACAGTTTTGGGCATGAGGTTGTGGGAAGCCCCTGAATCCATCAAACAGTTGTGCAGCACCTTGTCATGTATATTCAAGGATGTGTAGAAGGGAGGGGATGAATCATTCCTGTATTCTACCATAGGACCTAGAATAACTGCAGGCTTTTCATCTTGCAAATTGATGGAGTCTGTGGGAAAGCATGAGGCTTCAGACTGCACTAGCTCAGAGAAGCATTTTTTAAACTCTTCCTGTTTAATCAATTCGGTGAGGGGAACATGGATTCTAATTTTTTGAATTTCATGCTCAAAGTTGAAAGAAGAAATAAGCTTTGGGATTTCCCTCACTCCAGGAACATGACTCTGGACCATCGGAGAGAGGGGTTGGGCCTTCCTACCTTTGTTTCTATCTACTACTTCACTAGTTGGTTTCTCTGTTCTAGGGAACTATTCAGGAACATCAAGTGCTACTATCTTTTTCTTAGACCTCAGGTTATACCTGCCTTGGCTTCTACTAGCCTTGTCTCCCTTGCTAAATTCATTTAGCTGACTGTCCATGAGAGATTCCTCGTATATTGATTGAGTGAGATGAGGAAAAGGAGGAGCATCTCCAAAGCAGTGGATTTCAGGATCAAGCTCATCTGTTTCCCCTTCTTCCTCATCGACCACAAAATTATTTTGAAGAGGGACCTGAATTTTTTGGTCTTCTCTATCTCTTCCCCTCTGGTCTCTTTGCATAGTCGGGGGAGCAATATTGTTTGGCCTCCTGAATCCTCATTTATTTTCAGCATTTTGAGGACCTTTGTATGCTTTCCTCCCCTCCATCTTCATTCTCTCCATCTCTGCAGACATAGACTTCACCATCTTGTTCAGTTCATCCATTTGAGGGTGAGGCATCGAGGGGCTAGAAGTTGAGGCTTCAGACCTTCCCTTTCTCTTGTCTGCATCAATCTTATTTCTCAGCCTATCAGCTGCTAATACATTAGATTCCACCTCTATGGCCACGTCTTGCATATGAGCTAGGGAGGTAGCTCTTCTTTCTCTCAATAGAAGACAGAAGTCAGGGTCAAATGCACTAGCATAAGAAATTTTGGCAGAGGCTTCTGAGGGATTTATCTCAGCAGGAATCTTATTATACATCTTATTGAATCTTTTGGAGAAGTCAGAGACAAAATATGCTTCCATCTTCTTCAAATACCCAAACTCTGTCATGTAATACATGAAATCCTTCTTATCTCCCCACTGCCTCAGGAAAGAACCATCTAGAGCTTCAATTCTAGCAATAGATCCAGGGGCCAATCCCCTAAACCATTTCCTCACCTCATCATCCAGGCTCTGGATGAAGACTCTCATCCAGACATCTTCATTTTCAATATTCAGGTTGTCTACATAAATGTAGAAAGCAACCAGGTGCTCTTTCGCAGTTATTTCCCCTTCGCCAGTAAACTTGGGCATATACTTCAGGTAATCTCCAGCAGGGAGAGGATTCATAGGATGGGGTAGGATTAAGGGAGCATATTTGGTAACTACTGTGGCATCCATTCTAGTTAGAGGGGGATTAGCACCAGCCATAGGAACAACAAATGTGGGGGAAATAGGAGGAGATGAGATTTGAAGCGGAAAGACAGGAGCTGAGCCTACAGATTCGGAGGGGGACTGTAGAAAATTTGGAGAACATGCTTGTTGGCTCAAAGGCACATAAACCTCCCTTCCCTTAGCACCAGTAATAACAGGAGGAGGAGGGGTGATAAAACCCAGGGTAGGAGAATATTCAGAGGTGTTGGGTCTGAAACAAGGTACCACCTCGGGAGAGAAAGGGGTGACAAGAGTTTCTCCTACTAATTCAAGACTAGGAGGAGAAAACCTAGCAGGAACACTCCCGAAATTTAGACTACGGGAAACTCCGACGGAAGGTAATAAAACAAGACAAAATGAAGGGGTTGGAATTTATATAAAATCATGAAAACTATCAGAAATACCTGGTTTAGCAGTAGAAGCACTGTCTTCAGAATACTTCCCCTTTCTGATAATCTTCTCTGGGTCAGCTTCAGGTGGTGCTAATGGCAGTTGCAGATTAGACCTTGTGTGTCTGCCTCTAGAATCCATGGCTGAAACAATGGAGATGTTTATGGGTTCGCATCAATGGAATTCCCCAACGAAGTTGCGTCAGTGGAGTCGTCAGGTGCACAGTAGCAATCTCAATAGTTCTGATATCTGATGCACCTTCAGAATCAGTTGATCATTTTCGTTCAATCCCGGGGAAAATATTCAACTTTGTCCCCAACAATGGCACCAGAAATTTTAGCGTTAGAATTCACTCCTAGATTGCGACAGGAGCAGAGCCCAACGCCCATCAGTTTTATGTCACGATAAGTTTAATGGGTGATCAAATGAATAGAGACCCAGGACAGAATCACTCTAACTCAGGGACAAGGTCTGGTATGTAAAGAACAAAGGAGGTCTTGATCTAACTTCAGTCAGTGGGTTGATTGTAAGATGAGCAGGTGGAAGACTTGGTGAGAGGAGTGAGCAAAACTACCTCGGGCAACAAGCCTTTCTGCAGTTTGCAGAAGAAAAACTCTAAATGCAAGATCTTCTTGGTTCATAGTTTCGAGGAACTGAAGGGGTGACTTGACTGGATCCTCCAATTCCAAGTCATTCAATGTTGAGAAAATCGCAAGACCGATTAGAGACAACGCAACTGTTACAGTGATCCAACCTACATCATCCTATAACAGCTACAAATCGACTAGATCCTCCAATTCTGAGCTCTTATAACATAGTGCAAACAAAGACATGAAAGAAACTAACATTCATAAGGCAAGAAGTCTCAATATTCAATGCATAACCAGAATAAACAGTGCTTTGTTAAAGCTTTTACAATCGGGAACCTTGCTCAACCATCGATCCTTTGAAAAATATCAAAACTAAGTATATATACTCCTAAACAACTGCCCAATAGAGGTGTCCTAAAATTTCAGGATGGGGCGTCTCTTCAATCAAATCTGGCTTGCACTCCTCTGTCATACACCATCTTAACTCTGCATGGCTCATGCTAAGGGGTAGCTGAGCCCTTAAATGTCAAATTAGCGTGCGCAGAATTCCCTGGCGAGTCGAGGACATCGGCATAGATTCTGTGGGAAAACCAGTACAAAGGACCACCGCGGGCGGACTTCCTACCGGGACCTCCATACCTCGCAATTAATGAGTGAGGCAAGGTTTCAACCACCCACTCTCTTCTTCATTCATTCCAAGCAGGTATCAGGATTGAGATCAAGTCGAACTGGCACCTGGAGAACACGGTGCCCCCCTTCTGAAGCTCAACTCGGCGCTTTCGGCCTCCTTTGTATAGCCTTTTCTATTTCCCCAAGTGACCACAGGCTGTGACCCTGTGCCTATCTTCAAAGGCGCTTACGACATTTCATGTTTCGTGGATGGGAGGAGGCTGCTCCTTGTGCTTCGAAGCTACGAAAGGCGAGGTGGCGACATAGCCTAATCGCGTGCCATGCGTCCCTTTGGATGGATGGTCCTGATCATCTCGGAAATACTATGGGCCTAAGTCACGGACGCCTTCGACACTTCACGTCTCGCAGCTGGGAGGAGGTTGCTCCTTGAGCTTCAAAGTCATGATGCGCGAAGAGGCGATAGAGCCTAATCGCGCACCACGTGTCTTTGGATCAGACGACTGAGATGACGTCGACAACTTCACTATGAAAATCCCGAAAGGCCCCACCCGTGGCTCAGATCTTGCGCCGCGTGTCTTTCATATGAACGACCGAGATGGATTTATCATAAAAAGGGGGCTAACTCCATTCCCGGGCTTGCTTGACGTGACCTAGCGCTAGGACCGTGGGATCAGTTTCAAAGGTACCTTCATCGTTTCTCATTTCGGCAACTTCAGCTACAGTGGATGGGAGATCCCTTGTCTCTTAAAATATCGATCCCCGAGATGTCGACTGGCTACCACCTGCCCCAACTGGATCGGATGGCCCAGATTTGTCTCGAAATATGGGTACTATCTCTTGTTCTAAATCTTGGGAAACTTGGTAGCCCCGAAAACCCGATGACCGTTGATTTGCTCTATAGATGGATCTTCGTTGTTGAAATCAGACTGCTCGCTCGCTTGATTTTAAGCCCAAAATGGACTTCTCCTGTGGGTTTCACTTGACGCTTAGGCTGCGGCCTTTGAATAAAAAATGCTCAAATGGTTTTTCAAATCTCTCTTCCTTACATTTATGTCAGAGGCCTAAAACCAGAAAAAAACACCATCTTGCAAGAATTTGCGCTAACAGGATGGATTGGTCTTTTTTTGTCGAAACAATCTAGCTTCATATCAACGATGATTCTTAAAGTTAGGGAGAGAAACCTATATAGGTTGAGGGGCCATCCTATGCATGTTGTGACCAACAGGAGCAAATAGATAGATGGGGAGGAACAAATGGATCCATCAGTGGCGAGGTAGGTGGCCCCACCAGTAGTGTCGAATCAAAGATATATAGAGTTAAGAGGGAGTAATCCCTCATGATCCAATAGGGAGGATAAGTCTCCCAAGACTGTGAAGAGTAAAAGTGGATAGAGAGAAGGTAGCTCTGAAGGTCATGCAGACTCAGAGGGAGCCCGACCTTAGAGGGAGTCAATGGATTTAGAGAGAGTTTGACTTCAAAGGGAGTCAGTGGATTCAAAGAAAGTCATACTTGAGAGGGAGAGTCCACCATTCAGATGGAGTCTACCTTTAGGTCTATATGGGAAAGAGGCATATTCCAAGACTGTCAGGAGGGTGTCATGGGTTGATATGGCCAGACAAGTTTCTTAAGAGCATGAGGCTTCTAGGAGTAGGGTGTCTTCTTGGATGGGATCATGTCAGATAGCAGGATTTTCTTCGATGGCCAAGGATGCAATGTTGTGTGGAGACATGATGGAGATAGCATAAGTGGGTCTTCAACTGTGTTAGGAGGCTTGGTGATCTTAGAAAAGGGAAAGCCTGAAAGTTGGCTAATCTTTCCTAGGAGAGAGAAGCAAAGAAGGTCTCACATGTGGAGCGAATTTTTTGTACAATACATGGTTTGCAGTGGGAAAAATCACGTATAAATGCAGGTCACAGTGTGACGATTCACGTATATACGTAGGTCACAGTTGTGATGAATCAACTATATACACATGTCACAGGTATGATGAATCGTGTATATACAAAGCTCATATGTGAGGTCAATCGTGTATATACACAGGTCTCAAGAAGGTGAACCATGTATATACATGAGTTGCAAGAGGGTGAATCGTGTATATGATTTTCTAGGCAGGCACAAATCCATAGAGGCAGACAGGTGAAATCATCATGCGGTACAAGTGGTCTACAATAGATTCGTGGGTAGAGGATATTTCCAGGGATATTGTTAAGGTTTGGATTTTTGATTTATATGGTTATTGTAGGACAAGGTTGTTCTTATTTTTGGTGAATTTGGAGGACAAGGTTGTCCTCAGATTTTGGTGATATTGTATTGGTTGGGATGGAATTTTTTTCCCTCTGGATTTCTGATGTTAGCAAGATTACATAACTGAAATTTGTGTCTCATGTGTATTGATGATTCATCTCCGATATTTGTGTTTCCACTGCATATGTTTTTCAGTTAATAATTTTCAGTGTAAAATTATTTAGTGATAATAGCTAGGGTTTTATTATTAGATCATTGAGAAGAAATTTTCAAATATGAAAATTACTCACATAGAGTTTCATGGGAAAATTGACACGTTCATGTGCTATGTGTCATGATTCATCTCTCATCCTATTTTTTTTTCTTTGTACTTAGGTTCAAAGTAATCAAAACCCTAGTTTGGAATGCATAAACAATAACAAATTCCATGTTCCCCCCTTTTTCAATATGTCTTCACTACACTATGTTTTTTTTTGGTAAGCTATCCAGAATACTTCATATTACAGGTAAAGAAAATGTACACTGTCTGAGCTGCTAGTCTAGCACTGGGGAAACTAGACTAGCAATAGAAAATAATTTTATCTGTCCAAATTATCTTAAGAAGCATACAAAAATTTGAACTACATAACATAGGATGCTAGAGTTTAGGGCCTAAATAGTAATAACTTCTAGAAGTCTAACTAGCATATTGATATCTAGGATGAGGAGGGGCCATAGCCTCACTAACTCTGAAAATAGTGAGACAAAAAATTAATAATCCTCACATGATTGAAATTAATCATTCTGAACGTGACCATCAATAGCAGGAACCTAAGGTCGGGATAAGTGGATCCTGGTGAAGTCCAAACCCATGAGCCTCTCAGTGAGAAAATTTATTTTGTGTTCTACCAACTTAATATGTAGTTGAACATCGTCAAGATGAAGGAGAATCTCATTATAGTATTTGTTTCATTCAGCCAACACCTTTCCCGTGAGAGTCTTCATGTGCCAGTAAAGATCAACTGTTTGGAAAAAAATGGTTTCCCAAGTGTGAGAGGAGCCAATATTGAGAATCCATGCACATGTTGCAACATCCACCACTTCTTACTTGATAAAATGTTTATGTATTCTCATATCTGCTTCAACTAGGTCAATCTCATCTTGAATTTATGGTGGGGTGTTGGCTTGGTATATAGAAGTTTATACTTCCACATTCATTTTACCCCAAGAGGCAACAAGTATGCATGTTCTCCTTCTCGACCAATGCCTAGAGTTGCATCTTTCCATGGGGAAAGACCAGAAGAGAGGGTGAGTGTCAGGGGAGATCTAGAGGACTAAAAAAAGGCTAGATAGGTTAGGTATAGCAAGGAAACAAGTCAATGAAGGGTGAGAGAGCAAAGTAGCAAGAGAAAAATTCAAAGGTGGCAAAGGGTCGGGCCATGGAGGGGCCATATTAATCCGAGAAGGTTGACAGTGATAAGAGGGCACCATAAATGGTCCATAAAGATTTCCTTCATTTCCATAACTGGAAATAGAACCATCTAGATCGAGAAAGGGACAGTCAGATTGAATAGGGTAGGATGGGAGTACAACTATGTATGGAGCACATTTGCTAACCCATAATTCATGAGAGCATGGTTAAGAGGAGGTGATGACAGTTGGAACATTGGGATTCGAGCCAATGATAGGTGTACACAATCCACAAAGAGGCATGGAGAGATCAGCTTGAGAAAGAGTTGAGAAATCCTTGTTAAGGGAAGAATTAGCAGAGGGATCCCAGCTAGAGTTTAGAGGCAGACAATCAATGTTAACTCCTCCATTGGCTAGATGATCAATGATCTTGTTAGTTGATCACTTGACATGTGAGGGAATGATTGCAAAAATATTTGTGAGAAGGGATTTAATATTTTTTATACTTCCTTCTTGACACCAACCAAGAGAAACTTTTCTAATAGGAGATCCCTACTGAAGTTTTTTTAGCATTCTAATAATGATTTGGGAATTCCATTTTACCACAAGTTTTTGGAAACCTTCACAAATTGAAAAAACGAGAGGCCACTTTCGATGGCTTGCAATTATGTAGGATTGTTGATATCAATGCCAATATTGTCTACATAAAGATAGAGGAGCTCCCCTTTGTTGTTTAGAAAAAATCCACATAGACCAGCAACCCCAGGGTTTCCTTTGGAGACCCCATCAAAGTTAAGTTTGATAAAGAATAAGGGAGGAGGATTCCAGGGATGATTTAAGAATGAAAATTTATTTTAAAATGTAGAAACCTTGGCGAATCTTACTAATCTTCCATATGTCAACTATAACATGGTTGACGATATTTTTGTAAAAATTTTCAAATTTCTAAGGATTTTATATAGTTTGTATAAAATTTTGGCGATTTTTAAGGTAAAATAATTTTATCCTATAGAATTTGGGCAAATAATTTTTAGAATAGAGAATCTTGTTTTGGGAAAAACAATGGAAAATTAGCCCATGAGCGAAATTTAGCCCCTAAAATCATCCATGGATGATTCCAAAGGGAAGGATGAGAGGGATTAGGTGTATGATGGTGAAGGATGATGGATGAGGAGGGGGGAGGAGATATAAACCCTTGAGGATTCTCTCCTCCTGCTCAGAGCATTTCCAATCCTATTCCAACCATGGGGAGGACAGGGTGGTTTCCTAGTTGTTGCACTTGATTCTTTCCCAAAGAATGTCAACTTATAATTGTTGATGCTTAAATATCCTATGATTACGCTCTTTTCGAAATTCCCAAATTAGGAAACCAAGGTGGAGTAACCAGACTTGATTGAGGACATGCTTAAAGAATTTTTTTGGATGCCAATTTTCAATGGTTTCAGATAAGTTGTTACTATTGCGATCTAGAGTTCTAAAGATCATGGCACTTTGATCGCATAAAGTAGAAGCTATGGGATAGGAGTTGAAAAGTTGATCCATTGATTCTCCTTATTGGTGGCAAAGTGATCCAAGTGGATATCGGTGGCCACCTACCTATTCCATGTGCTCGAAAAATAGTTTTCCATCTTGGCAGTTTTTCGGTAGTTTTTCGGGTTCCAAACTTCCAGGGCTGTTTTGAGGCTCTAAATAACGTTTTTTGGGTATTTTGGGCCCAAGTGACTGCCAAATGCACTTACCTAGGCTAGTTGAAAATATTTCTTCTTGGTTAGACCTTTACAACGATGTATCGAGCACCCCAAATAGAGATCATATGCAAACGTTACGACCTCGGGAAGTTGACGTATCAACTACCCCCATCGGGGCCCGCAAACCTTTTGGATTTTCATCTTCCGGGGTTAGGGTTTTGGATTTTACTTGTGTTAAAAAGGACTTTGGAGCCTCATTGTAATAATCATATTCTTGCGAATGCGAGCAACCATCACATATCTTCTCAGAGATAAGCTGCCACCATTCTAGCGATTTTTTCACTCTGTATTTTTATAGTCTTTGTACATTTTCGCTCATTAATAGAAATTGTATTACTTAATAGAAATTGTATTACTATATATTTTTGTTTATGGTTGCATCTATGATACATTTATGTTATATTTTTGGATATCTGATACATATCTGTACATTTCTTTATTATATCTCCGCTCTCATTTCGTGTCGAAAATAATCTGGATCAGTGGTATTAGAGGAGGCTGCTCTTGATTTTTTTTTCAGTGCATGTCCCCGACAAGGTCTGAGTATAGAAAGTTGGGTATTGAGCTTGTATCTCTTGAATAAAATGGCTCTCACATGCCCAAGAAACCCTCCATGGTGGAAGAAAATAAAAACGATGGAGCAAACGATTCTATCAATCTGTTTCTTGAGCAAGCTCTCATGTGACAGAGGGACGAAATGATGGAGAATTTTTCCCACATCCTTCAACATATGTCGATAGCAACATACACATATTCAACAAACAACCACTTTGGAAGCACCTCTCCTTTCAAGGTACAGGTTAATTTTGATATTCCTGTATTTGAAGGTCAGATAGATGTGAATTCCCAGGACAAATGGTTAAATATGATGGAAGGTTATTTCTTTGTTCACCATTTTTCCGACAGGGAAAAGATCACCTTCGCACTCCTTAAAGCTCTCCCCCATGTCAAATATTGGTGGGAAACTTACTAGGAGAAAAGTTCCACAAAAGAGTCTAGAATATATGGGGCCGATCCCACTTGGGATTTTTTTGTGGATGCGTTAAAGGAACAATATTACCCTGTTGGAAACTATGAGGACAAATATATGAGATGGAAAACACTACGGCAAGAGAGGGGCCAAGAAGTTCTGGAGTTCACCAATACCTTCCATGCCTTGCACACCAAGATGGGTATCAAAGACTCCGAACGACATTTGGTTTTGAAATACCGTGGGGCTCTACACAAATACACCCAAACAGAAATGGATTCTTTGGACATCTTATCACTCGGTGTTGCTTATCGATATGTTCTTAAAATCAAGCAGAAATTTAAGCACAAGAAAAAATGGGAGTTCGGGTCTGCAAATTCGCAACAACCAAAGTATGATAAAGACGACCCTAACAAATAATCTTCTAAAAACTAGTCCAAGACACAAGAAAAGAAGGGTCAAGGGAAGACAAAGAAGGACACCAAAAAATGGTGCGATTTCCACAAAAGACCCTGGCACAACACCGATGAATGTCGCTCAAAATAGTCATTGGTGGCTGAGATCAAAGACAAGGCGCTGAATCCTAATTCATAATTTGATTCTGAAAATAATGGTAAAAGACAGATCATCGATGCAGACTCCACTGCTATTGTCACGATCGCCATAATTCAACCAGAAGAACCAATAGATTCTGAAGAGGGGGAGTGCCTTTTTCATTCATAGATGTGGGTGAAGGGGACCCTACTACATTTTATTGTTGATAATGGAAGCCAGAAGAACCTCATCTCAGCAGAGGTCGTTAAATAGTTGGGATTGCTAACAACACCACACCCACGACCATACAACATTGGGTGGCTTCACCAGGGACAAGATCTTCGTGTCAACCAGTAGTGTCGATTGTCATATGACATCCAACCCTTCAAGGATGAGGTAATATGTGATGTTGCCCCACTAGATGTCTGTGATGTTCTCTTTGGCCAACCATATATGTGGAAGCACCATGCTATCTATGAGTCTCGACCCCATAGTGTCATTGTTACTTTGGGGGGTCATCTCTACAGGATACCAGAGGTAGTTACAATTACTATCCCACCTAAACAATGTCACAAGGTAGTATCTCATAATACCAAATTCAACTTCTTCACAATCTATTCAAAAGGTGAACAGAAGCATACTACAACCACTGCAACCTTGGCCTAAGCACCTTCTATCTAACAAAAGCAGGTCGACAAGGTTGCAACAAAGCACAAAGATTCCTTTTACACAAAGTCATATTAGGTAGCTAGACCGATTGAACAAATTCAACCCCGCCAGCGACAGGTTCATGACAACCTTCTACAAACCTAGCAATGCGACATCTCCGACAAGGAAAGCAACTCACTAAGATTTAGATTCAAGAATCACTTTCCCCTCTCCCCCGAGAAATCAATGCAATGGATACAATTCCTAAGGAGGGAGGATTGATCTAGGTATATATCAGTGGCCACCCACCTATTCCATGGGCTCGAAAAAAAAATTTCCATCTTGGTAGTTTTTCGGATTCCAAACTTCTGGGGCCATTTTGAGGCCCTAAACGACGTGTTTTGGGGATTTGGGGCCCAGGTGACTGCTAAGGGCAGTCACCTAGGCCATTCAAAGATTGTTCTTCTTAGTTAGACCTTTTCAACGTTGTATCGAGTGCCCCAAACGAAGATTGTGTGCAAAAGTTACAACCCCGGGAAGTTGACGTATCAACTACCCCCATCGGGGTTCACAAACCTTTTGGATTTTCATCTTCCGGGGTTAGGATTTTGGATTTTAATTATGTTAAAAAGGACTTTGGAGCCTCATTGTAATAATCATATTCTTATGAATGCGAGTAGCCATCACATCTCTTCTCAGAGATAAGCTGCCACCATTCTAGAGAGTCTTTCACTCTGTATTTTTACAGTCTTTGTACATTTTTGCTCATTAATAGAAATTGTATTAATGTATCTATGTGTTTATGGTTGCATTTCTGATACATTTATGTTATATTTTTGGATATCTGATACATATATGTACATTTATTTATTATATCTCCGCTCTTATTTCGTGTTGAAAATGATATGGATCATAGAGGGGGCAGAAGGCCAAAAAACCCTTGCTTTATCATATTGTCCCAAGTTAATTTTTTTCCATGAGCCAATACCTAGAGGAAAAAGGAAACTTTGGGCCATAATTTTCGTTGCTAGATCTTGGTCCATATTTATCAATAAGGTAGTTCCTAATGACCTGTTGTTATTTGATAGGCTTCCTTAACATTGAAACATCCTTACAATTTGTACCCTCAAATTTTTTTATCTTATCCTTCTTGAACCTTGATTTTCCTCTTTGATAAATCCTACCAGAAGCTTTCCCAATCAAGATCTGGTGAAAGAGGATGCCATTGGTATTTGGGAATCCAAGATCATTGCTAATTCCTTGAATTTGGAGGCGGCCAGTAATATTGAAGTCGTATTTTTACCTTTTTTATCATTGTATCTCTTAATTGGTGTAACTCGCCTCGAGTCTTCCAAGATGGGAATCGCTACCAGGCATCATCCCAGAACAGTGTGTGGTTACCATTTGGAACCTCCTATAAACAATTTCGTTGAAAGAGATGATTTTTATTTTAGGAAAATCTCCAAATCAGAGATCCTGATATGTTTCCTTCTAGGAGAATGAGATCATGAGTCTCAGTGGTTGGGTAGTATTTTATGTGCCAATTTTTTCTCCATAGGTCACCATTAATATTGAGCCATCTCCACTGTTAAGAACCAAATATCAATAAAGCATAGAAAAACCTTAGAATAAGTACTCAACACCTTGAAAAAGAGATAATTTCATATAATAAGCCTCTTCGAGGGGGTAACCTCCTTTTACCCCACATAAATGTTGAAGTACAAGATGATTCCAAAGGAAAATGTTTCCTTGGTATATATAGGAGACTAGGAGGTATAATTACAACTAATGGAATAAAGCCAACATAAATAAAATAACATTACTAATGTAATATGCCCCAATTAAGGGGTAA
>JZKD02S0404296.1:6154-18146 GCA_000966675.3 Picea glauca | reverse complement strand
GTAGACTTAGGTTAGTTTAGTTTTATTTGTTTTTAATTTTTAGTTTTTATATTATGTGATTTGTTACGTATTTTTTTATGTTTTGTTTTATTTGTTTTATATTTTTTATATATTTTATTTATGTTTTATTTTAAATGTTTTTATATTATAATTTGTATTATAATTTTGTTTTTTTTTATATTTTATGTTTTGCTTTTTAAATTGTTTTATATATAATTTCTTTAAATATTAATTAATAAAACCTTAACCTAAATTATTAATTAATCAATTTTTAACCTAATTACTAACTTTAAATTTTAAGTTGATTAATAATTAATTAATTAAAAACTAATTAATTATTAACTAGTTTATTATTATTTAATTTAACCTGTACTAACATTATCAGTTAATCTAACTACCTTTATTGTCATTTTGTTCATCCTAAGTCTTGTTTATTCATGGATGGGTGGCGGGAAAAGTAGTCAATGGGGCCACAAGACAAGGGAGTGAGGGTGCAACGTGTATGACAGATACAACAGGGTGAAGGGGGATCGAGTGAAAAGAATGGAGGGAGGAAACGGGATCAACCGAGCCATACTTCATCATCACGGGAGAAACGCCAAATCAACAGTCAAAGAATCGAGTCGCCTATAATTATAGGACCCCAACATACTCAATCCCATTTTCTTTCACATAATTGATGACGGAACCATTTGTTGGTTTTCTATTATCTACTCTTATGTTAGTATTACCCTCACATATTAACTCCGATTCAAATTTAGTAAGCTTCCCAACAAAATCCCTTTAAAACTATCGACCCCTCTGATAAACGAAAAGGCAACGCATCACATAGAGTGTATTGTGCAGTCTCACCCAAGATAGCTCTATGGGTGGCTGCAATACTTAGGTGTTTGTAACATGAGACTCAACAATATCAATGGTTGTGCACCGTAAACTTTATTCAGTCTATCTACCATCTAGTTATGACATTCATTCTATGCATGCATGTGGAATACCAGATCTACTTAGTTACTTCATTCATATAACATTCATTAACTAATAAGACATAAAGATGCATTCATTCATTCACATAACATAGTATTACCGTGGTTCACCCCCTCTTGGGCTATGTCCACAAATATTTGTCTCTCGATATTTTATTATAGTTTATAAATATATCATGTTGCGCGTGGTTATAGTATTAGTTCCTCCTCTCTCTCATAGGCTCCTAGATCCATACAAGTCTGACTAGATCACACCAGGATCCTCAACTATGATCTAACCCTCGGGATTGAGTCACTCACTCCTTCTCTAGCTCACCAACTTAATGACTCAAATAGTTCTTACAATTCTCTTCCTCTCTATCTCCACTACTCCCCTTCGCTCACTCTCCCCTCACTCTCCCTCTACATTACCTAAGTACTACTTATTTATATCCTCAACTCACCAACCATTATGATGAATTACAAAAACCCTAACCCTAGAATCATCAGGTCTTCCTTGCATGCGCACTTCTCTTTCTTCTCTTGCACATGCTTCTTTTCCTTCCAACTGTCTTCTTCATGATTTTCCTCCAAAAATAGCCTTTCTTTCTAGCTAGGCCTGCATCCAACATGCATACTTGTTCACCAATGTATTTTTGGGATACTATCAAATAAATATTGCGCCAGAACACATAGATAAGATGACATTTGTGATAGAATGGGGAAACTACCTGTACACAGTGATGTTGTTATGTTTAAAGAATGCACCTGATATGTTTTTAGAGTAGTTGTCGCAACCTTTAAAGAGTTTATTCACAAGTCTCTAGAAGTGTACTTAGATGATTGGATTGTCTTTATCCTATTGAAATATCACATAAAAACTCTAAGGTTGATGGTTTATAGATGTAGATAATATAAGATTTCATTAAATTTGAAGAAATGTATTTTTTTTGCACCGTTTGGGATATTGTTAGGTCATGTGGTATGCAAGTAGGGTTTGTTAGTTGATCTTGCCAAGATGACAATAATTGTTAATTTTCCAGCACCTGAATAAGTGAGACAATTAAGAACTTTAGGTCATACCAGATATTCCAGGAAATTTATTAAAAGTTATGCACATATTATGACTCCAATGGAAAAGTTATTGAAGAAAGAAGCTTAGTTTCAGTGGAATGATGATCGTTAGAAGGGTTTGGATGTATTGAAATAGAAGTTACTAACTGCACCCATTCTAGTGTTTCTGGATTGACAAAAACAGTTTCACATTCATGTGGATGCATCATCAATAGTGCTCGACATAGTGTTAGCCCAACCAGGAGAGGCAGAGTGTTGGCGCTATTCTATGTGCGGGTTGTAAGACCCAATATTTGATTTATCTACAACCAAAAAAACCCACTAGAAACTGGCCTTTTCGGCATCACCCACTTGCCTAGATGAATTCTCACCTGAGATATCTATTGGGACTGTGAGAACTAGGATTCTGCAATAGTAAGGGAATGAGAGGTAAACATTTGGTTCATTCTTTCTTATTGTGTTGAGTGCATAACTCTATTATGTTCAATTATTAACTTACTCTTGATTTGTATTCATATACTCATCATATTCCATATTAATGCATAGATTTGTTAATATCATAGTCATGAATCATTGCACCATACTTATATCTCATACAAACTTATTCTACGATGTATGCAAATAGTATTCATAATCAAACATAGAAAAACAGACAACATAAGATTCTGTAACATCTCTTTAACATTCCTTTATTCTTTCTTCTCATCGATCGACTACTACATTCAAGAACTCTGGAAGTCAGTATCAATGAGTAGACTATAGTGTAAAATACTATCATAACTAGACTTCATTAGAACTGTTAGCACCAATTCTTGCAAGCGGGGTGTTTTTCCCCGATTTTAGACCCTTGATGTAGAATGTGAAGAAGTGGGGTTTCAAAACCCATCAAATTCATTCTAGTCCAAGGTCACAGCCATGAGCGCAATAAAGCAGTGCACAAAAAATCCATTTCAGGTGGAAAATGAAAGCAGGCGAGTGAGCAGTCTGATTTCAATGGCAAGATCCATCTATAAAGCAAATCGATGGTCATTGGGTTTTCAGGGCTACCAAGTTGCCCGAGATTTATCACAAGAGATAGCACCCATATTTCAAGGAAAATCTGGGTCGTCCGATCCAGTTGGGGCAGGTGGCAGCCAATCGACATTTCGGGGATCGACATTTTAGGAAACAATGGATCTCCCATCCACTACAACTGAAATTGCCGAAATGAAAAATGCCGAAGGTACCTTTGAAATTGAGCCCACTATCCTAGTGCCAATTCATGTCAAGTGAGCTTGGGAATGGAGGTAGCCCCCTTTTTATGACAAATCCATCTCAGTCATCCATCTGAAGGACACCCAGTGCAAGATCTGAGCCATGGGTGGGGCCTTTCAGGATTTTCATAGTGAAACCACTGACGTCATCTCAGCCGTCTGATCCAAAGGAGGTGTGGTGCAAGATCTAGTCACGTTGACATTTCATCATTCGGGATTTCAAAGGGTAAGGGATCCTCATCATTTCACATCTCGAAGCCCTGAACCCCGAAGTGTTGAAAGCGCCCAGAGTCGGGCCCATGGTTTTGGCGCTTGGTCACAAAGGAATAGGCCTGGAGAAGGGGTGCTAACATTTATTTCTTGGCAAGGCAGGTCCCGAAGCATCGAAAGAAACTCAATCATCCATTCCACAGGGACACGTGGTGCACGATTAGGCTTTTCGCCTTTTCGCCAATCGCAACTTTGAAGCACAAGAAGCAGCTCCTTCATACCTATGAGATGCGAAGCGCTGAAAGCATTTAGGACTCAGGGCCACAATATCGCTAGAAGATCTCAGCCATCCATTTAGAGGGACGCGTGGCGTGTGATTAGGCTATGTCGTCATTTCGCCTATCATAACTTTGAAGCATGAGGGACGACCTCCTTCTAGCTGCGAGACGTGAAGTGATGAAAGCACCTTTGAAGATAGGTATAGGGTCACATCCCGTAGTCACTTGGGGGCGATAGAAAGAACTGCGCAAAGGGCCGAAGCACCAGGTTTAGCTCCAGAAGGGATCACCATGTTCTCCAGGCGCTGGTTCGACTTGATCTCAATCTTGATACCTTCTTGGAATGAATGAAGAAGAGAGGGGGTGGTTGAAACCTTTCCTCACTCATTAATTGCAATGTATGGAGGTCCCAGTAGGAAGTTCGCCCGCGGTGGTCCTCTGTACTGGTTTTCCCATAGAAGCCATGCCGATGTCCTCGACTCACCAGGGAGGTCTACGCATGCTAATTCTGCATTTAAGGGCTCAGCTACCCCTTAGCATGAGCCATGCAGAGTTAAGTTGGTGTATGATAGAGGAGTGCAGGCCTTATTTGATTGAAGAGACACCCCATCCTAAAAGTCTAAGACACCTCTGTTTGGCATATGTTTAGGAGTATATATACTTAGTTTTGATATTTTTCATGGGGGGATGGTTGAGCTAGGCTCTCGATTGTAAATTTTTTATGAAGCATTGGTCGCTCTGGTAATGTATTGGCATTTGAGACTTCTTACTTTATGGATGTCAACCTCTTTCCATCTCTTTGTTTACACTGTGTTAGAAGAACTCGAAATTGGAGGATCCAGTCAAGTTGCGCTATTATAAGATGATGTAGGTTGGATCACTGTAATATTCGTAGGGTTTCTAATCATTTCTTGTGCTTTCTCAACGATGAATGGCTCGGAATTGGAGGATCCAGTTGAGCCACCTTTCAGTTCCTTGAAACTCGGGGTCAAGAGGATCTTGTCTTCTGAGTTTTTCCTCCTCAAGCTGTCGAAGGCCTGATGCCCGAGGCAGTCTTTCTCACTCATCTCATTAAGTCTTCCATCTATCCATCTTATACTCAACTTACTGACAGAAGTTGGATCAAGACCTCCCTTGTTTTTTACATACCAGGCCCAGTTTCCTGAGTTAAAGCTATACTGTTTTGAATTCATTCACATCCGATCACCCCATTTAAAACTAAATCATGACATAAACTGATGGGTGTCGGGCTCTTCTCCTGCTGCAATCTAGGAGTGACTTTCATTGCCAAAAAGAACAATACCTAGATGAAACCCTAATATACCAACCCATTACATATTTATATAGAAATCTAGGGTTAAAACCCTAATCTATTCATCCCAAAAATATCCAATTACAATGCATGGCTAGCTTTGTTAACTAGTTGTTCGATGGCATTCTTCTTCTTTTCAACCTGCATGTTTCTTTTCTATTGTTCTTCTATTTCTATAATGTCAGGTTGTCATCCTCGTGTCATGATTTATTTCCTTGATTTATTATTTTTGTATTTATTCTTCTAGTTGTGTGTTTTATTTCTTCTGCACACTTTCCTACTGGATGTGTCTAGACTGTGCACTCTCTAAATTTATTTCTTATTATGTGCACTTTTCGTATACTTGGGATTTTTCCTCAACACTTTATCAAAAACTGAAAAACTGTTTCCAAGACTCCCTGTCCAATAGCTCCCCAAAACTCACCTGTGGCTTGTCCTAAGCTACTCAATCATGTTGCCTTCTCTTCCATTCCAAAATGAAGTTTTGAGAGGAAACCATTACTACCTCCACCTCTTTGATGATTGCGGCCTTTGTTGCTATCATCTCCTATGCTCCTTGTGTGTTCAAGTTTGTAAGTTTTTCCTGTGCTTCAATCATTTCTTGCTTGACACTACCCTGCACCATGGCCAATTCTCCAATTACCCACAATGCCTCTTCTTGCAGTGGTCCCAGTCTCTGTTGTAGGATATATTGTTGATCTCTCATTCTCTCCACTTCTACTTGTGCCTGTTGTTGAGCCAAAATGGATGACATGCATTCTACTGGTGGTAGTGTAGCTTCCCTTTCTGCTACCTGATGCACCTTTTCTTGTCCTTCTCTTAGCTTGGAATCTGCGACCTTCATCTTCGAGTCTTGTATCAACTATGTCCACACCTATGCATTATCCTCACAAATTTTTGTGCATTCACCCTCGATCTTCTTAAAGTTCACAATTGTTGTTGTTTTCATTCTCTCTCTACCTTCGTGCACCTATGGTAGCGATCTCGGCATGATCCATAGATTTAATTCTTCTATTTGTGATTGGAATCCCTTAATGACTTCACCAATCATCTGCATTTATTCCTCCATAATTGCTTCAACTACTAGGAGAACTTTTCAAATTTTCTTATATAACTTTTAGACTAGTGTTTGGGTATTTTGTGACATCCCCTCAACCTCGTTCTTTTCCTTTAATGTCATCTTGTCTCTCTTCTCAACCTCATATTTGTTCTTCAGAACTTCTACTCTGCCTTCAACTTCCCTCTTTTGTTGAAGTATTGTGTCATACTTCTCCTGTAATTGGGCTCATTCGTCCCTTATTATTTCTAACTCCCTGTGCTCTTCCTCTCCTCTGTTTCTGATTTCTTTCACATGTAGCATCCCTAACCACATGTTGGGATATGCAACTTAAATTTTAAACACTGATACAAATTTAAATTATAAAAATACTCTGCAGAAGCACAAATTCATACAAAATAATAACATAAATACGCATGAAACATACATAGGAAAAATCATGAAACAAAGTGCATAAATATTAATGCAACACATGAATTAACACAAATTGACACTTATTTTTTATTAAAATAACACCAACTACATGAAAAACTTCCATGTTCCTCCCATCCTTAGAATTCACTGCTCATAACTCTCAGCAGTGGGTCACCCCCGAGCTGGGACTAAACTCCACCTGGGTAAAGGACTCCTATCCTAGCTAAGATATCTTAGACAACATAAAAAATTAGTCACATGTACCAACTCAAACTAACATCCTATAGTCCCTCATTCCCCACATTCCTGTCCCACCCCARGAAGTGTGCCCCTTTTCCTCTCAACAATTCCTCGGTTGTCCCACTTCCTTTCTATGACTTCAATGACAGSATATACATGAAGTCTTAGAGCCCTGTGGCTGCAGTTTGGCACCTTCAAGAATCAAYTCCTAGCAATTATATCACTTGGAGAGAATTCTCACGAGCCCTACAACCCACCTCTTCAATATCCTACGAGCTTGACAACCCGCTTCTTCTGTCCATCTCCTAGCTAACCAGGGTATAGATATGGTGATAGTAACAGGAAGGTACAAAGGAAAATTGAATGAGTGAGTGAATGATGATGAAATGATAGGGAAAATGAACTAAGTCCAAACTATATCTATGCATGTTTCCAACTTGACACTTGTCATGTTGAGAACTACCTTGGGCCCACTTGTCCCCATCCTTAGAACTTAGGATAAAATAACTTTCCATACTTATAATTTAAGGAATATTAATATAATATTCCTTTTGGATTAATCCCCCTAGATTATCCCCTTATCCTTAAATTTTACCCCCACTTTCCCTATCTAATGGAGTTTATCTCCCCATACTCTCTTACATGGTTGGTCTTCCAAAGTGATGTTTTTTCATTAATATTTGCATGTGATTACATTTACATTTGCAGTACAAAGGTACTTGGCCTTTTTTCATCCAAGCTCACTAGCCTCAAAAACAAAAACATATATACAAAGGCTCTCTAGCTTCAAGATCATGCACTAAGCCAATGTGCATGAAAATACTAGGATGTATGCACTCTTCTTTTAGTGTGCCATCCTTGTAAACTTACATGGGTGTGGTCTATAACTATATACACACAAAACTAACTCCAAGAATTGATACAAACAACTCACTAGCTTATATACATATGTAAATTTATATTTACATTTACAGTTGGGGTTCAACCCAGGGCTATTACATTTCCCTCCCCCTTATTTATGCACTATCTTCAGTGCAGTATATACACATATACAACCAAAATTTCAAAAATATGAAAAAATATGCAGGTATTATTTCTGCATAGCATCCTCATGCTCCCAAGTTGCATCTTCTAGACCGTACGAGGTCCATTGGACCTTTACTAGCCCTATGGCCTAGTTCTGAAGCTGCTTGATCTTTTGATCCAATATGCACACCGGATGCACTTGAAATTCGCCTTCTTGCTCCACCTAAATCACATTCCAATCATTGACATGATTAGCATGAGGCACAAACTTTTTAAGAAATGATACATGGAACACATTGTAAATAGACATTGATGCAGGCAAGGAAAGCATGTATGCTATAGGCCCAATCCTCTCTAGGATTTCAAAAGACCCACAATAACGAGCTTCAAACTTTGAACAATTTCCCAACTTTCCCAACTTTAGGGAAATTCTATTGGCTTTTACTTTCAAGAACACATGGTCACCCACTTTAAATTCCTTATGAGTTATGGCTTTGTCGGCATATCTTTTCTATCTGTCTTGGGAAGATTTTAAATTATGTTTTATTTTCACCATTTTCTCTTCCATTTCCCTGAGTAATTTTGGCCCAACCACTGCTCTATATGTTGGGTTGTTCCATCTTACCGGTGTATTGCACATTCTGCCATAAAGTGCCCCAAACGTGCTCATATTTAGAGATGCTTGGTACCCATTGTTTTAAACAAACTCTATCAAGTGTAGGTATTCTTCACATTTTGATGGTTTATCCATCACATACATCCTCCACATATCCCCAATCACTTTATTCACCCTCTATTCTTTCCCATATGACTCTCGATGATAAGCTATGCTAAAATTCAGATTTGTTCCAAATCCCTTGAATAATCCTTTTCAAAAATTCGATGTAAATTTTGGATCTCTATTAGACACAATTGTCTTGGGTATACCATGTAGTTGAGCAATGTATCTCATATTAATATAAAAAATGTTGGATTCCTTGTGAGTGAGATTTACTGGAATAAAATGGGCATATTTAGTAATCTTATCCACCATTACCATGATAGAATCATGTTGCTTGTTTGTTCTAGGAAGTCTGGTGATGAAATCCATTGTTACAACTTCCCATTTCTGCTTAGGAATGGGAAATGGTTGTAGAAAACTAGTTGTGTGTCTATGCTCAGCCTTGACCTTTTGACACTCCAAACACTTGGCAATAAAATCAACAACCTTGTTCTTCATTCCTGGACAATAATATTGGATCTTGACAATTGCAATAGTTTTCTGATAACCTAGGTTCCCAACATAAGGTACATTATGCATTTCTCTCAATATCATATTTTTCAATTCCTAGGAATTTGGCACATAAATTCTACCCTTGTACATGATAATTTTATCATTTTCTAGCTTATAGTCTTCAATTTTCTGCGGTAAATTTCCTTGTTGAAGTTTTTCCTTTACCTCCATGTATTTATGATCTAATTTTGAAGCCTCTAAAATTATATCTTTCAAATCCATTTGGTACATGCTAATGGTTGTTGCATGCATCTCATGCACCATCCTACTAAGTGCATTAGACACATTGTTCTCTTTACCTTTGATATGATTTATATCAAAGTAATATTCACTAAGGAATTATAACCACCTGCATTTTCTAGCATTTAGAGTTGGTTGTCCAAAAAAATATTTTAGACCACTATGGTATGTCCTCCAGTTAAGTATTTTTCCCATGAGGTAGTGCCTCCACATCTTCAAGGCATGCACTATGGTTGCCAACTCCAAATCATGAGTATCATAGTTCCTTTCATGCTCCTTCAACTTCCTTGATTCATAGCACACTACATACCCTTTCTGACTGAGGACTCCACCAAGCCCTTGTTTACATGCATAAATGCATACAATGAAGTCTTCATTTGGATCAACAATCCTTAGTATTGGATCACTTGTTAATAAATGATTCAACTATTGGAAACTCCTTTCACAATATGATGTCAACTCAAACTTCAAACTCTTCTTCTACAAGGAAGTGATTGGGTGTGCAATCTTTGATAATCCCTCAATAAATCTCCTATAGTAACCTACAAGTCCCATGAATGATCTTACCTTAGAGACATTCCTTGGTGTAGGCCATGCTTCAATGGACCTTATCTTTTCTGGGTCCATCTCTATTCCTTCCTCTGAGATGATATGGCCCAAATAATGAATTTTCTTATGATAGAATGAGCATTTGCTCAATTTGGTATACAATTGATGCTCCCTCAATACCTGTAATACCATCCTCATTTTTTTCTCATGCTCTTCCTCTGACTTAGAATATATAATAATTTCATCCAAAAAGACAATGACAAACTTATCTAAGTATTCTTTGAAAATACCATTCATTAAACACATGAAGACAATTAGTGCATTTGATAACCCAAATGGCACCATTGTGAACTCATAATGTCCATACCTTGTTTGGAAGGCAGTCTTGTTGATGTCTTCATCTTTAATTCTTACATGATGATATCCTAACCTGAGATCAACCTTGGAGAATATTTTTTCATCTTTTAGCTGATCAAAGAGGTCAACGATCCTTGGAAAAAGATACATTGGCACAAGGGCAGACCCAGGGTTCAACACTACAACAACACACAAACAAAGCCCAAACTACCAGCCCTTTCGGCATCACCTGCGAAGCAGATGAAGTCTCACCCAAGGTAGAGGAAGGGGTGGTTGTAGGACTATAGTGTATGCAACCTTAGCTAGGACACAGATCTGTGATTCTAACACTTAACAGAGCACCCAGCAATTAACATTCATCAATATTCAGTTCCTAGTTACAACAAAGTTAAACCCTAATCATAGTATGGTGCAATATTCATTTAGAGCTAGCATTTAGCAGCACTTAGCATGAAAGAAAAGATCAGATCTTACCAGATTCAACACTCAGCACATGTATATAAGTCAAATCTAATATCCATCCATACTATTAAGCACATAGCATTAACATATCTATCATTTATCTAGGTTATAACACTAAGAAATAAACAGATAAACACATCAACACATCAACACATTGCACAAAGCAAAGTAACACAACATGTACGTGGTTCACCCCCACCCTGGGGCTATGTCCACCAACTCTTCTCTTCTTTATTATCTTCAATCAGTCATATACATGCACAGAGCCACACAAACCCTACTCTGCATAGGACAGGAGATCTGCGTGCACCTCACCAGATCCTCCTTCCCCGAGCTAGGTCTAGCACAATGCCTTCCACAGTCTGTTACAACCACTTTCACTTAGCTTTGCAAGTCTCATACAGTATGCACAAAGAATTTACAATCACTAGCACTTAGCACTTATCTCTTTCGATCACATAGATCGAACTACTTCCTACATCACCTAGCTTCTTATTTATACTTTACAAAATAGGCCTAGACATGGGTAATCCCATGGGATGACATGCCCATACCCGTTACATAATCCCAAATACCAAAAAGGAACTAAAAGGGTCCAAGATACCGCAATCTCCGCTTCATCTTGTGCTCTGCCTTCGACAAACTGTCGAAGTCCCAAAATGGTAAAAAATGACCAAGGATCCTCAAAACTTGGTCAAGGGCCAACATGCCCCCAACACTCACCTGTGACTCATCCTGTGTCACTCAGACCTGACTAGTTCTACTTCAAAAGACTCAAGATTGGCTCGAGCTGCTTCAACTTGTTGTTGTGCCATAACCTCTTGTTCAGTGAATTCTTGTATGACTTCTTCATTGATAGGTCCCAATAGTGGAACCATTTTTTGGAATAAGGGGCAGACCCATGGTTCAAATCTACAACAATGCACCAACAAATCCCTAACTACCGTCCCTTTCGGCATCACCTGCAAAGTAGATGAAGTCTCACCCAAGGTAGAGGCAGGGGTGGTTGCAGGACTCCATTTTCTACAACCTTAGCTGGGACATAGATCTATGATTCTAACACTTAACAGAGCACTCAACAGTTAACATTCATCAATATTCAGTTCCTAGTTACAACGCAGTTAAACCCTAATCACAGTAATGTGCAGTATTCATTCAAATCTATCATTTAGCAACACTTAGCATGACTGAAAAGATCAGATCTTACCAGGATCAGCACTCAACACATGTATATAAGTCAGATATAATATCCATCCATACTATTAAGCACATAGCATTAACATAT
>JZKD02S0404295.1:303022-313344 GCA_000966675.3 Picea glauca | reverse complement strand
ACACCTTTGGCCTACACCAACACTCTGTTGTAGATGATGGTAGTTCAATATATTGTGCTTAGTCAAATAAACAAGCTAATACTTCTATAAACATTAGAGTGGCAAAAAGATTACAAATGCTTTTTGTGTGGAATGTGCACGCATACCGCTAATCAATTCATATATATTATATTGTACATCTGGGAGTGGGACTAGTACATGTAATTGTTTGTGGCCCTAGGGATCATGATAATAATCTTCTTCCAAAGCTATGGGAGAAATACACCAAAAATTGTAACATGCTACGTACAACTACTTGGATACTTACACCAAAGTATGCTTTCAAAGGGATTCCACAACAAAATTAACCAGCCACATGATTATTCTTGTTGACATCACATCAATAGTGACTCTAACTTCTACTATGCACCGATAGCAAGAAAATTTCAAGAGCGAGATGATAAAAGTTCCTTATTGCTACTGGTGAAAATACACAATTTGCCTCAGAAGGCCCATTGTTTGTCTTAATTTCAAGAGTTATTAAATTCCTTGTTGGCACTAAACAAAGTCTCTCTCAATGCCAACACTATACAAGTACACCACATTGTATCTCTTGTAGATAAATATTGTATTATTTCTATTTCTATGGGGTTAACTCAACTTAAATATGCCATTATTGATCCTATTGCTTGGCTAAAGATCATTATTTCGATTTTTTGGGAGGATCTAGGTCAACCTAGATTGCAAGAATCTGCAGTATATTTGAGTCATTGATCAATATATTCTCTATCCAAAGGGCAAGTTCTTTGATTATCTTGTTACTTGTTATGACATTCACCAATTTCCTACTTTTAAAGTTCTCGACCTTCATAGCAAGTAAACTTCTTACAAAGCACTTCTTAGCAATCCCTAGATTTATGTTATGAGAACTACTATTCCACTTTTAAAGTTCTTGACCTTCCTAGGGTGTAAATTTCTTACTAAGTGCTTCTTAACAATCTTTATATTTATGCTATGAGAACCACTATATGTACACTATCAAGTACTTACTCTCCAAAATCATTAATAGAGAATGATAATGCCCTTAGTTTATTCCCTAAGACTTTATGAACTAGAAACAAAATACACTACCGAGGGCAATCATACACACCGATGTGATAACGATACTTCAATTCTATACATTTTAGGCAAGGACTCCAATTATGATCCAAACTAAGAAATTATTCAGATGAATAAAATTGATAACTAAGAAATTATTCACATGAATAAAATTGATAGTGAGAATCAACTATGGCTTTATTCAAATGGAAACAAGAGTGTCGTGAACTCTAGTTGGATGACATTTCTAATACTTATCTTTTGGTACACCTAAGGAATTGCACTCACATATATTTTTTAATCTATTACAAGGTATGATGTATACTTGGAATCTTCACANACACCTTTGGCCTACACCAACACTCTGTTGTAGATGATGGTAGTTCAATATATTGTGCTTAGTCAAATAAACAAGCTAATACTTCTATAAACATTAGAGTGGCAAAAAGATTACAAATGCTTTTTGTGTGGAATGTGCACGCATACCGCTAATCAATTCATATATATTATATTGTACATCTGGGAGTGGGACTAGTACATGTAATTGTTTGTGGCCCTAGGGATCATGATAATAATCTTCTTCCAAAGCTATGGGAGAAATACACCAAAAATTGTAACATGCTACGTACAACTACTTGGATACTTACACCAAAGTATGCTTTCAAAGGGATTCCACAACAAAATTAACCAGCCACATGATTATTCTTGTTGACATCACATCAATAGTGACTCTAACTTCTACTATGCACCGATAGCAAGAAAATTTCAAGAGCGAGATGATAAAAGTTCCTTATTGCTACTGGTGAAAATACACAATTTGCCTCAGAAGGCCCATTGTTTGTCTTAATTTCAAGAGTTATTAAATTCCTTGTTGGCACTAAACAAAGTCTCTCTCAATGCCAACACTATACAAGTACACCACATTGTATCTCTTGTAGATAAATATTGTATTATTTCTATTTCTATGGGGTTAACTCAGCTTAAATATGCCATTATTGATCCTATTGCTTGGCTAAAGATCATTACTTCGATCTTTTGGGAGGATCTAGGTCAACCTCCATTGCAAGAATCTGCAGTATATTTGAGTCATTATCAATATATTCTCTATCCAAAGGGCAAGTTCTTTGATTATCTTGTTACTTGTTATGACATTCACCAATTTTCTACTTTTAAAGTTCTCGACCTTCATAGCACGTAAACTTCTTACAAAGCACTTCTCAGCAATCCCTAGATTTATGTTATGAGAACTACTATTCCACTATTAAAGTTCTTGACCTTCCTAGGGTGTAAATTTCATACTAAGTGCTTCTTAACAATCCCTATATTTATGCTATGAGAACCACTATATGTACACTATCAAGTACTTACTCTCCAAAATCATTAATAGAGAATGATAATGCCCTTAGTTTATTCCCTAAGACTTTATGAACTAGAAACAAAATACACTACTGAGGACAATCATACACACCGATGTGATAACGATACTTCAATTCTATACATTTTAGGCAAGGACTCCGATTATGATCCAAACTAAGAAATTATTCACATGAATAAAATTGATAACTAAGAAATTATTCACATGAATAAAATTGATAGTGAGAATCAACTATGGCTTTATTCAAATGGAAACAAGAGTGTCATGAACTCTAGTTGGATGACATTTCTAATACTTATCTTTTGGTACACCTAAGGAATTGCACTCACATATTTTTTTTAATCTATTACAAGGTATGATGTATACTTGGAATCTTCACATAGAAAACACAGAGAATTAATTAGAACTTATTAAGGTCCACATTGCTAGCAGAATTGGAAAATTCATGTCACCAGAGAAGTTTTCATCAACGTCTCGTGTTTCTTCACAACAAAGTCAGAACACTGATATTTTTAAAAATGCTTCTTTTTGTTTTTGTTGAAGTTTCTTCTCCATCAACTTGTTTAGTCTATTTTCCTTCCATTTATATGGGAGAAAAATTGGATGACCACCAAATTACCATGTTGCCACCTTTGAATCTTACTAACTATAAGACAAACAACATGCAAATTAATATTTCCCCCTTGTGGCTTGTTGAATCCTCTACATATAAGCACCCCCTTCTTTCATGATACATTGGACTTGAAGGACCTCAACCTTGATCGTGCTTGGATGGGCACTAACTCCAAACTCTTCCTCCATTTGTAGATCGACTCAGAATTCTATGGGTTAAGAGACAACTAACCTCCCTCCCACACAGGTAAGTGCGTCATCATCCAAGATCTCAAAGCCATCATCTGGGACTTCCCCATGCGAGGTAGTCTCACCCTTGGTCTAAATGATGAGTTCGTCAAGGTGGGGGCTAGGATTGTGGGGGTCTCATCTGCCATCTCAATTGGTTACTAAAACAACAATGGAGCATTTTGGTCTTCCCTAGTCTCACTTCAYRACACAGTTGGGGCGCTCAACATCCTTTTTCTCACAAAGACACACATGAGCCCTATGCAAACACCCATCTCAAATCCATGGGTAMCRCTAGGCYTGGTCATGYCGACAAGAGACACWTTCTGACATCGTCAAAGGTTCTAGTGGGGTCACGTGTCTCATACACAACTCTCTGCAAMRTTGGGTCTCTATGGTGGACCGTGGCCTCGAACGAGGATGCTAGGTTCTTGTGGTTTCGAGTTCATTGGAGTGCCCCACTACTTTGGGATAGTTACATTGTTGTATGTTATTTCTCCCCAACCTCTCCACACTTCACACTTCATAGGGATTCCGAGGAGGACCCTTTTCTCAGTCTTTATACCGACATCTCCCACTACTACACTCTTGAAGAGGTCATTCTTTTGGGGGACTTCAACACTCGTACCAAAAACTTATAAGTGTCTTGTTATGTACCTAATACTTAAGATATCATAATAAACTGAAGTACACACAATGTACGCAAATGTGAAAGTGGAGCACAACTCCAAAATAGATAAGAAGGACGAGCTACACAATAAATCCTTAAAGAATAGGAGAACCTCCTCCAAATAACCCAATACATTCATATATCCAAATCACATGTCCATATGTTCATAATGATTACATGACCACTACATAGGTATTCACATGTGGGCCCTTTATTAGGCCGACCCATATAACATATAATTACCCCATCACATATACATTTAACCCATATATGCCCCCTTTGATCATATCATATTACCCTCCTTCAAAACATTTTGTCCTCAAAGATTTGTTGTTAAGGGTTTTACATGTGATGAAACCATCTAATAGGATTTCCTGATATTCCTGCTCTCTTTCTGCTACCGATGATGATCCATCCATCCAAATTCAATTCTTTTCGATCTTAATCCTTGACAGCTAGTTGATGCATACTTTTTTCTTTCATTCCATGCATTGATGTTGTAACTTTTCCAATTTGTTGTAGTTGTTGGTCTCTAATAATATCCTATCAAACAATGGTTTTGCGATATTATTCCATCTTCTTCCTTTGTAATGTCGATGTTGGTCTTCTTTCCTTTCTTGGTAATGAGGGTGTCGATATGGTTTCACCTTGGATGGTTTCCCTTCATTATGCACACCCATATCATCAATATTCTTTTCCAAGACATTGACATCCTTTATTGTTTGTGCTTGGTCTTTGATTACTCTAACCTTTGAAAAAATACCATCATATTTGACATGTACATCCTCAAGTTGGAGCTCAACTTCTTTAATTATTTTCTAGTGACTTTCTTGAATCTTATCTTCCTTCTCTCTTTGAAGCTACAATGTGATGCCATCTATCAATTTTTTATGTCCTCCTTCAATTCTAGATTGCATGTCTAATTTACCTCATCAGTGTTTGGGGCTTCTTCAAACTTTGGGAAAATTTCCTCTTCGAGTTTTCTAGTCATATTCTCTTCAATTGCTTTGGTAGTATCTTGATCCTTATTCTTTGATTTAGACTCTTGTAGATGCTTTTTCTTATTCATGCTTACGCAACCTTTCGATTTCATCATCTTTCTTTTTTAATTCTTCCCTTGACTCGTTCTTTTCCCATTTTCCTTTGTTACTACTAACCTATTTTAATTTATGAACCTTCTTAATGAGTGTTTCATTAAGGGTATGTATCTTGAAAAACTCATCAACTTTCTTCTTTATCTCTTCTTTCATCTCTTCATTGTCCTTCTGCAATTTGGAAAAATTTTCTTTAGCTTCATTTGATTCATCTTGAAATTTTATGCATCTTCTCTATTTTTGCATCATTGATCCATTTATTTGAGAAGACTTTTTCAAATTCTTTCCATGTGGAGTATAAACTCATATCTTCATCAAGGTTATTCCACCACTTAGAAGCTCTACCTCGAAAACAAAAATCTGCCCCAAAAGAACTCATATCAGTTCCCTTTACCATCCTCAACCAGTCCACAGGATTGATTTCATCTTTATCTTTATCTCCACTAAAGTTAGGTATTACCATTAGTTCATAACTTCATACCTAACATCTTACCAAAACCCTCAACTTAGAACCCCAATATTTAAAAAATAATGATCCCAGATAGTTATTCTAATATTCTCCTATGTTTTCTCTTTCCATTGGCTTTTGAATCACCTCAATTAGACATCTCAATAAAAAATTACGTTAATTTTAAGTTAACATACATTTTAACACCATGCTTGTACATTGTCTAATACCAAATGTCATGTACCTAATACTTAATATATCATAATAAACTGGAGTACACACAATGTACACAAGAAGCGAACATCAAGAATAACTCCAAAATAGATAAGAGAGATGAGTTACATGATAACTCCTTAAAGAACAATAGAACCTCCTCCAAATACCCCAATACATTCATATATCCAAATCACAAATGATTACATGGCCTCTATATAGACCTATTCACTCATTAGACATGTTGGCCCTTTATTAGGCCGATCCATATAACATATAATTACCCCATCACATATACATTTAACCCNATCATTGATCCATTTATTTGAGAAGACTTTTTCAAATTCTTCCCATGTGGAGTAGAATCTCATATCTTCATCAAGGTTATTCCACCACTTAGAAGCTCTACCTCGAAAACAAAAATCTGCCCCAAAAGAACTCATATCAGTTCCCTTTACCATCCTCAACCAGTCCACGGGCTTGATTTCATCTTTATCTTTATCTCCACTAAAGTTAGGTATTACCATTAGTTCATACCTAACATCTTACCAAAACCCTCAACTTACAACCCCAATATTTAAAAAATAATGATCCCAGATAGTTATTCTAATATTCTCCTATGTTTTCTCTTTCCAATGGCTTCTGAATCACCTCAATTAGACATCTCAATAAAAAATTACGTTAATTTTAAGTTAACATACATTTTAACACCATGCTTGTACATTGTCTAATACCAAATGTCATGTACCTAATACTTAATATATCATAATAAACCGGAGTACACACAATGTACACAAGAAGCGAACATCAAGAATAACTCCAAAATAGATAAGAGAGATTAGTTACATGATAACTCCTTAAAGAACAATAGAAACTCCTCCAAATACCCCAATACATTCATATATCCAAATCACAAATGATTACATGGCCTCTATATAGACCTATTCACTCATTAGACATGTTGGTCCTTTATTAGGCCGATCCATATAACATATAATTACCCCATCACATATACATTTAACCCCATATATGCCTCCCTTGGGTCGTATCATGTTCTTACAAGAGAAAGTTGAGGATGCAATTTACCTCTAGGAGATAGAGTCGAAGATCGTGGGCTTACACATGAGTTAGAGAGTCAACACCTTAGGGACAAAGGGCAGGCCGATTTCTGCCTAGAGTACTAGATGATTGATCACATCTTCACACTCAAACATTATTGAGGAGGCTCACCATCACTCTTCAAAAGTCTATTGCTACTTTGTGGAATTTCGAAAAGCATTTGACATGGTCCCACGACATGCCTTATTCTGGAGGCTTCGTGACATTGGCATCTTTGAGACCCTCCTGGCTACCATTATTGTACTAGATGATTCACTTTTGGGTCACCTTCGGATGACACACAACCTTTCTGACTTCATCCAAAGTTTTACCATTGGGGTAAAGCAAGGGTGGCCCCTCTCGTTGACCCTCTTTGGGATCTACATTGACAAGCTGAAATCCTTCCTCCATGTGCACATGCARAAGGGAGATRGTTGCCTTCTACATCACAAGTGTTGATTTCCTGCTCCTCTTTTTCGATGACTTGATCTTGTTGGCCTCCACCCTTGGGGRTCTACARAGAAAGATTGATGCCTTGGCCAATTTTTGTGACCTTCAACAATTGATAGTAACCCTAGGAAAAACCAAGGTTATGATCTTTAATGCCTCGAAGAGCTTTTTCTYTGACCTACATTTCTATTTCCAGGGGRAAGAGATTGAGATCACAACTTACACCTWTATAGGTGTCTAGTTYGTGGGGCCTCACTTTAGCATGTGTCAAGCTCTCCAACCTTGGCTTAGAGAAAGGTTAYGACTCCCTCACCCTCCTCGAGAGACATTATTTCCAAAACTAGTTTCAAGACATCTCATCCAAACTTCACCTCCTGGAGACAATTATTAAACCWATGGTACTCTATGCTTCAAATATTTGGGGACCGAGTTTGCTACAGACCGACTAGGCTTGGACTAAGAAATTCTAGACATAAAGATATTGAGAATAGAAAATATACTTTAATTCTCCGAATTTGTTGAGACGCCATTGTTGTCGGTGAATATGCCGAGACCTGTTAGCGTCGGAAGTCACTCTTGGATTGCAGCAGGAGCAGAGCCCGACGCCCATCAGTTTATTGTCACGATTTGTTTAATGGGGTGATCAAATGGAAGTTAACTCAAAACGATGTGGTTCTAACTCCGAAACTAGGCCAGGCATGCATGGGCAAGTGAGGTCTTAGATAACTTCAGACAGTGAGTTGTAGTAAGGGTGAGTAGGGGGGAAGACTTGTATAAGAGAAAAGCAGAGGTTTGTCGTAAACATCAGGTTCCTAACAGACTGTAGAAGAAGGCATCTAAACGCGAGATCTTCTTACATTCAAACGCAGAAAACCAGAGAAAACAACAATGCCACAATAAATCCTTTATCACAACATAATTGCCCTAATCCGTGCGAATCAGTCGATCACGAACTCTCTTAGCATAAGATGAAAACCAGATGGAGTGGGAAGACTGTCTGTCATTAAACAAGAAATCATACACACCAATGCATAACCAGAGAACTAAAGTCTATGCTAAAACTTTACAATCGGGAGCTTCACTCTACCATCGATGCTTACAAAATACAAAAACTGAGCCTATATACTCAAGAAAATTCGCCTAACAGAGGCGTGCCCAGTCACCCAGGGCTCGTTGTCTTTTCAGTCAAATTCGTACTGAAATCCTTCTTCACACGCCACCTTAACTGCGCATGGCTTCTGTAAGGAGGGTAGCTGAGCCATTAAGTGCCGAGCTAGCGTGTGCAGACTTCTCTGTCTCTTCGAAGACTTCGGCATGGCTTCTTTGGAAAAAATGGTACACAAGACCCCTCTTGCACAACTCTCTTTGTCTTCCAAGTGACCACGGGCTATGACCCTGTGCTTACTCCCAAAGGTGTTTTCGGCGTTCGCGGATATGAAGGGGTTGATCCATGCTTCTTGAAATCGCGATGGGCGAGAAGGCGGGGAGCCTAATCACGCACCAGGTGTCCCCTTTAGATGGACGGCTGAGACTGCTCCTTGATATTGTGGGCCTGCCTTTGGGTGCTTTCGACGCTTCGGGGTTCGGGGTTTCGAGATGTACAACGACATGAAACCTCCACCCTTTGAACTCGCGACTGCCGAAAAGCCGACGCGACTAGATCTCGCACCACGCGTCCTTTGGACGGATGGCTGCTATTCTTTCCCTGCACACAATATGGGCGCCATCCATGCGTTATCTTCGGCGCACCTTTCTATTCGCGATTTCCCGCCAACCATTGATATGCTCATATGGATGGATCCAGACCGTTGAAATCAGACTGCTCGCTCGCTTGATTTTAAGCCCGAAATGGAATTCTTTTGTGAGCTGTGCTCGACGCTTATGGCTACGGCCCTTGAATAAAACACATCCGACCGGTTTTCAAACCCCACTTCTATGCATTTACACCAGAGGCCTCAAATCAGAGAGGAGAATACCCCTATACAAGAAATGTTGCTAACATTAGGCTCCATGGGGGATAGAGTCGTCCCTGTGATGCTCTAAGAACTCATTTTGCAGTTTTAGTGCCTGCTGTTGGGATATGGAGTCAAGCTCGAAACACCTTGCCGAAAATACAGGCCGAAAAGTAAAAGTAAATGCAAAACAAAATAGCCATACATGCTCAAGGGAGCTTATTTATGTATAGTCCTAAACTAGTAAAACTGTATATACATGGGCTAGGTGAAAGCAAATTTCCACCATAGCCACCCATACTGCTTGGTGATTCGTCCCTTCTCTTTACCACAGATGCTCCATAAAATGCTAGGGAGGTATGATAGGCAGATGAAGATGAGGTTAACCATGCTGTCCATACCCCCAAATTTTGAGAAGGGGAATAAATTTATAGGCTCCAAAACCTTTGGAAAGAACAACTCCATATAAGACCCCACAGGGTCACCATATCCAATGCCATGGGAGTTTAGTTGGTCAGAAAACATCTCTTGTCCTCCGTGGTTGTTCACCTGTGGCATGATGTCTTTAGAGTGCACAAGTGGGCGGAGGACAGATGCAGGCTGGCCAATGCCAGATGACACCTACCCACAAACAGGCTCTGGATAGGAGATGAGTTGTCTACTAATCCCTTCCTCTTTATGCTGCTCTGTGCTTCCTACAAGCCTAGTAGAGCTGATTTCCACCCATGGCCTTTCCTTAATTAATAAAGGAACATGCTCTATAATGTGGTCTTGGAAATCTTTCATAACACAATACTCACTTGTGAGTATTGGTGGACTAATGTTATTAGAACATTTCAAGAAATCTGAAATGTAGGACTCCATGTATATGGCCACAGGATCATGGGGAGTATGATAGAATCCTGGCCGCTTCAGAAGACCAGGATGTTCTTCTGCAAAAAACTCTCTACTCACAAAAGAATGTCCCTCCCCCTCATGGGAAAACCACTATGGATCTTCTACAACTGCAGCTTTTACCCCAGAAAGATGATATTCAAATAAAGGAGCAGCAGGATCTAGGTCATAATGACTATTTCTTGGTTCTTGTTCCAGATCTGATCCATAA
>JZKD02S0404295.1:185781-230689 GCA_000966675.3 Picea glauca | reverse complement strand
AATAATGGAATTCACTTGTCTTGTTTTCATTAAACATAATGGTGAATATTAAAATATTTTAACATACAAATATGCATGACAAACCTTTTTTAAATTTCATTGTCCCCAAATTTAATAAAAATCACAAACCAAGAGACTTAACTTTGGATATTTTATATACTTTCACTTGAGAGAAAAATGAGTAACTCCCCCATTAGCATATTGTAGATGACACTAGCAAACAAAGGAATTAATAGACAATTTGCTTCTCATAAGAGATTGCTCCTGCTTTTGTGGGCCTTCCCTCTTGTTTTTTTTGAGGCATCTTGGCTCCTTCAATATGTTGGTAATTTTTATTGATCATTTTCCTCTTTTTAGATACTCCCTTATGCTCTTGGTTACTTTTTGCCTTTTAAGGAGGAGTTGAACAAGGTAATGAGATAAGACATTTATAGACAATACATATAGGTGACCATCATTGACCCCACGAGGACCTTAGTACTAAGATGGCTTCTATTTTGAACAGTACATGCAGCTAGGAGATGGCCTTGTTATTAGACCTGGGTATACTTCAAAGTCACATGATTAAGGTTTAAGTTCAACAACAATGAAATTCAGTGCAAATTTTGACTTTTCCGATGACATTTGGATAAGAATCACCATTGGACTTGGCATATACATATTTTCAAAGTATAAATGGGGCGTTAAACCTTGATCCCTGATGCTCAATGGGTGACCCCTGACAAAATGTCATCCACGGGATTGTGCAATGAGAGATCAAACGACAAAGAATGAAATCAGCGAGCTTGTTGATAAATGACCGCCAAAAATTTATGTATCGTTAGATGTGGATCTAATTCGATGATTGCAATCTCATATCAGCTTTTCCCAGACAGGTTTTTGCCCAGAACATGAGTGTCGCGATGGAATATGGGCCGTTCGCAACAAAATGTTTGATGGAATATTTCGGCGTTATTTCAAGGTTCCCACATGTGCAGACCCCCGTAATAGATGTGTTCACCTATTTGATTGCCGTGAGCAATATCCCTCGACTGCAGAGTCTTTAAAAGTCTCTCAGCGGGTTGGACATCCATGCTCGCATGGAACATAGCCATTCAACTACCAACTATATGCATGCAATGACGTACCTATTCTGGTTGCCGCGATTCCACTCCATTTATCCAACAACTTATTTCAAGCAAATGCCCAAAACTCAAGACTTGACTTGACTTGTACGGAAAACAATGATCAATTTTAATGATCATTTGCAGGGTTACTTTTAATTTCAAGTTGAAGAGTATATATTCTTTTAACACTTTCTTGATGAAAAGTTGAAAAAATAGTTTTATTTTAATTGATAAAAGTAAACTAAATACATATTTCAAAAAAATATTTAAAAAAGCTCTTAAAATGTTCAAATTTAACAATCATTTCAATAAATATAATAACAAGCATACTTTGTAATTTCAATATAACCTTTTATTAAGTTATATATAATAATAATAATAATAATCTAATTTTAAGGTCATGGCCAAGCTAGACAACAAATTGGTGTATGAGACCCCCTTGTTTGTGGGACAAGGAACCCCCTCCCCTCAGCGACTGCTAAAGTCTACGGAGGTATACATACTCTACCTCCCTCTGAATTGAACTTGTGACCACTTAGGAGGAAACACATCTTCCTAGCCATTAGGAAAAGAAGAATTCATAAACATTAAGTCATGTTTTCTTTGAAGAAATTTCAAAATGTTAAAAATGCAATATGAAACTTTAGACACAATCACAAAATCAAACATTTTAGTGGACTCCAATATAACAGAGGATGTAATTTATATATCCATGTGATGCATAAACATTGCATCTTATATTCATATTTTGAGCATACCCCAATCACGGTTAACCATAAGAGTCATGTTCATTCTAGATTTCACTAGAAAATAAGAAATTGTACTAGTTCTTGGGATCATTGTTGAAGGGTGATAATTCTATCAAAATATTATAAAAGCAATGAAGAGACCCTACTTTATTTACAAGTCTTTAGGAACATGGCAATCTAGCATGATTGCATCCATATCTTATTATGTTTATGATTTGGAGCTTTCCAAGATCCATAGAAACATGAAACTAAAGGAAATTACTCATCAAGAATACCAGTTGTGTTATTATGTTATTTTTATTGAGGATATTGATTGTTCACTTTATCTCTTAAACCATGCGAAAATGCATGAAAAACTGGGATGTTAGAGCACAATCCCTAATGCATAAGTTTGATGAGATTAAAAAATATGTTCCTTTCTCCCTAGCTTTCTTTAGAATCCCACGAGTTAAAAAAATGTTGTTCCAAGCTTTAATTCTATAAAGGATATGTCTCCTTGATCTTGATCTTGGGATGAGGTAGGGTGAAAGAGAGTTATGGAGCATTCACAAAATATTTGCAAAGTATCATCACACTGATGTCAATGTTGCTAGAAACAACAACAAGAAAGTGAAAGAGTGACAGATAAAGATGCATAGAATMARAAAAAGTAGAATGATCATTCTAGAGAACAAATGAGTGAGGATTTGAYGATGCTACAAATTAAATGAACAAATTCAGAGTTCTCATTGTTGTGATCCCAAWTTTAGGTTTTGTAATGTTGACAAGGTTCATTTTCYACAAGTTCATATCTAAACTTAATTTGRAACATACAAGTTAGAAAATTTTACCAAGMTTAATAGAGTTTTTAATCCCAAACATAATCATTAAATAGTTTTATGTGAAACAAAGAAAAACTATGTGTTATCTTTATGATAAACTTGATCAAACTTGTACAAGATTGGCGGATTGTTGAGAGATTTACATTCAATTCTTAGTTATGTGTTTTGTTTCCATTATCTATTGTATTAGTGTGGATGCCACAAATTACATACTAAGTTGTTGAGAGTCCTGCTGAAAAAATAATCATATTAGATACAAAAGTTATGACCATGTCATGAATTTTAAGAGGCAACACATAGCACTATGAATGCAATGAAATAACTACAAAACAACATGTCAGATACTATTAAAGACATGGAATATGTGAACATGAAAAAGAAAGATGACTTAATTTTCTCGGGTTCACTCAATGTCTAGTGTTTTCTCTTCAAAATTGAAATTGAACAAATCAATTGTAATTAATCCTACTAATAAGCTCCCAATGTTATTACAACTTACATCGGTAACCTATGATGAATTGTTTTGTTTTTTTATAGAGCCAAGAGTAGAGGCAAAGCCAATGGCATCATGGTGAGTGTGGGAATAAAAAACATCAAGTATGTAAACTAAATGCAATGTCATTTCCCATATTCACAAGAATAGACAATGCTCATAACACATGAATTCAAGTGGGGATTCACAAAGAGAATGTGTATAAGCTTCTTTAAGAAGCTTTCATTAAGTGACACATAAAATGGTACATAAACCAATACGATGGTAGGATATTTATCTAGGTGTGAGCTATGTGATGGATTTAATGTTGTGGAAGGGTACACTATATCATGGAATAGATAAGAGCAAGTTGAATAGAGATGATTTTAGTTTTTAGATGCCAAAGGAAATCAATGTTCATTGACCAACCAAGCATTGGAAGTGAGAACATTGTTGGGTTATTGAAAATATGACTCTTCTTTTGACATTTTCTAATATTTGGTGTACTTCATAAATGAGAAGTGATTTCAAAATTTTAATTTTTTTTAAAGGGTGGTTTTTGAATTACCCTTCTAGGATGAGTTTGAACCCCTTGAAAGGGCTGAGAACGGTTCAATTTTGGTCATTGATGGGCAATTTTGGTCATTGATGGACAATAAGTTAGCTTTTGTCTTAGATGATTGAATTTAATTAAAATTCACAAATTAAAATTTTAAAATTTAAATGAATATCCGTGCCATTCACCTGTGAATACTCCTGCACATGTATTCAGAATAGAGGAACTAATCAAATGAAGAAAAGGGGTTTGTAGGGGCAGATCATGAAACCTCTTTTAAGGTAGGCATCCAAGACAATAGGTTACTCCCAACAGTGAAGGGTGTGAAGGAGATATGCATCAATTTTCTGAGGGCAATCTTGATGGGATTCCAGGTTTGGTTGGGGGCTCCATTCATGTAAGCAATAAATTCATTCTAGTGCGTGAGTGTGGTCAAAATCCATTTTAGCATTACGTTCAACCACTTTACCATGCCCTTAAGCATGCACATCACCATTGAGTGTTTCCTCTTTTTGCACACTTAGACGCTAGATATATATACACCAAAAGGGAGATCCTTTTTTCTCAAATTGACATTCAACCAGATTATCCAGATCTGAAACTGAAGTGATGACGTGTCCCCCAGAACTTCCACGATTGGGTTCTAGAACTAAACTATTAACTTTTCTTCCACGTTTCTTAGTCAACACCAATATTCTAGGATCAACCACACCTGCGGTTGAGAGGAGAGGGTAGGATTCCCTTGCATTAGGAGGTTCCCCTCATGGATATGTTGGAGAATTTAGTGATAAGGTTGGCGAACCTTCAGAACTGCAGCGTTCGTTTAGGGTAATATTATTGTTGTTCATTTGGTTAAGATATGTCATCAATGGCTCGCTCTTTTTGTATATATGAAAATTTCCAGGGCTCGTGACTATAAATGGTGAAAAGTCTTAACTAAATCACAACTCTAAATCTTCGGAAAAAAAATCACAACTCTAAACAACTATTATCATGGAATCCCCATTGAAATAGACATCCTATATAGGATAGTATGAAAGACAATGCATTTTTCTTTTCTATCTAAAAGGTTCCAACTTTTATTCAACTTATCTCGAAGAGAAATGTGGCTACTAAAATACTTACACATTATATTAGATTTATAGAGATGAATTTATCATGATACTTGTACATTATTTAAAGTTTATAAATTGAAAACAATTTATTATACTTTTATATCTAATTTTGCTAAATAAAATTTTAAATAAACATATTAAATTTATACATTTTATCTAGTGAAATTAACTATTGAATAATTTGGATAATAAATAAGCCAAATACTTGCAAAAAATTCTTTTCTTGAATAATAATGTAATCATGTATATATAAAAAAAAACAAAAACAACAATGTAATGAATATTCTATCCCTAGATCTAATGGCATCCAAATTTTATTAATCCTCTTGTAAAACCACTCAAATTTCAAAAGAGAATGTGCATACAACTTTTTTATTTCAATTTTGATAAATACTTTGTAATGATATAGATTCTAAAATTTTATAAAATAATGATGATATTATTGTAAAAAAATCTTAATTATCTTAATATTTTTCATTAAAAATTTTATTTTCTCATTTTAAAATATCATTATTATATATGGTCTGAGTGAGCCTAATGGTTAAGAACATTATGCCTTTTCACAACTTTCAATTATTTGCGGAATTGGCAGCTGGTGGTTCTCATACTCGTGTGACACCGTTAAATCGAGGTGAGAATCAAACTTGAAACCTCCTTTTTACATTTCCTTTTTCACCGTTAAATCGAGGTGAGAATCAAACTTGAAACCTCCTTTGGTTCTCATACTCGTGTACCTCCTTTTTACATTTCATACTCGTGTGACACCGTTAAATCGAGGTGAGAATCAAACTCGAAACCTCCTTTTTACATTTCCTTTTTCACCGTTAAATCGAGGTGAGAATCAAACTTGAAACCTCCTTTTTACATTTCCTTTTTACTGCACTTACCAATCGATAATAACAAGCCCTTTTACAACTTTAAATTATTTTAGAATTATAATAACAAGCCCTTTTACAGCTTTAAATTACTTTAAGTTAATTTTTTTAAAGATTTTATATGGTAAAAAATGTTCTCCTTAAAAAAATAATTCTTATATTTCAATCTTAAATGTTGTAATGGAAATTTATATATTTTAAAAGTAATAAAATATGAAAGCGAATGTATTGAAGGCAATAAACATTGTGATAAGATAATGAGTGAGGGGATATGTATGAAGATAAAATGTCGATTGGGTCTAGTTAGTGTGATTGTGGGATGAAGTGTTATCCTCTCCACCTAATTTTTATTAGTTCATTATGAGTATATTGTTGTGAAGGTTGTGAGTCCTCATATTAACCAATGATGTTTTATTCATGACATGTTGAGTTCATTATGAGTCTATTATTGTAAAGACTTCGAACCCTTTTATTAAACAATGACATTCTATTCTCCATAATAACATATTAAATGTATTGTTGTCAAGCCATATTGTTAACCAATCAAGAATTGAGAAAAATGTATAAACACAAATTTTAATGTAAAATAAGCATATAATGTTAATATGAAATAATTATTAAATTATTAATAACTTTATATATGTGCAGAGAGAATAGCTTTTTATATATATATAAACTTTGAATTACATTTTAACATAAAAGTGAATAGTTTGTGTGTTTTTCAAAGTGAATAATGTATTGGTAAGCTTATCCTTACAAAATAATTGTGACAGGTTAAAATTTAAAATATTATCAAAGTCAAAATTTTCAGTATTTATTTTATAAGATTAGACCCTAGTTACTTTGATTCAAAATGCAATGGTATTTACAATGCAAAGAATTTAAATTGATGTGAATATAGTTGTTTTAGAACATTTCTTTTCTATTAACATTAATTTTCTTTTTTGTATAATGTGTTAATGAAATCAATACTCCTAAAACTTTTAGAAGTGAAATGAAATGAAAACATTTGAAGCATATTAAATTAATTATATTAATGAGTTAAATGATCTAAATACAAAGTATTATTAGTTTTTATTAGTTTTTTAATAAGACTTGTCAAAAATGTATTTCAATATATGATAAAAAGCCAAACACTTAAAAGACAAGTACTTTTATTTTTAAAATTTATTAAAAAAAAGAATCTTTCAATCTCTTCAATATTTATGTTGGCATTTTATTCCACGCTTGGGCGTGTCCTTATTAATGTTTGGGAGTTTAGACCCATGGTTTGTTTAGAGTTGACCAACAAAAACCCGAGAGCATCAACATATCAATCCTTGGCCAAGTCGAGGAAGGTCTCACCTGAGATGCACAGAGGATCACAGAGACCATAGGGTCTTGTGACAAGGATGAAGGCTTAAACATGCATAGGTTCATTGGGGATGTGATCCAGATTTATGAGTGGAACGAAATGAAAACACAGATTTATAATATTAACACAGAGACACAATGAATAATAACAGAGATAGAGTAAAACTTGACTTCTATTAAATAAGAAATATGTTGAAACTGTAAAAATGTAGACTGAAACAAGCTTGCTAGAATGGTGGCGGGGTATCTCTGAGAAGATATGTGATGACTACACTCATTCACAAGAAGATGAGTACAATGAGGCTCCCAAGGCCTTTTTACATCAAACATGAATGTCAAAACCCTAGACATCCAAAAACCTAACCCTAGGAGATGAAGCACCAAAAGTCATGTGGGCCCCCTTGGGGTAAGTTAGTACATCAACTTCTCGGGGTCGTAACTTTTGCTTACGATCTCCGTTTTAGGTGCACGATAGCTCATTGGAAAGGTCTATCCGAGGACTAGACATTATGTTGCCACACTCTAACTTTGTTGACAATGAGATTGTGGTGGGCCCAGAAAATGTTGTTTAGGGCCTCAAAATGACCCCAGAAATTTAAGACCTGAAAAGCTTGAAAAAACTGCCAAGATGAAATCTGTAAGTGAGCCAGTTGGAATAGGTCGTAACTTTTGCATACGATCTCCATTTTAGGCGCACGATAGCTCGTTGGAAAGGTCTATCTGAGGACTACACATTGTGTCATCACACACTAAGTTTATCAACAACGTGACTATGTAGGGCCCAAAAAATGTTGTTTAGGGCCTCAAAACGACCTCGAAAGTTTTACAACCCCAAAAGATAGAAAACAACTGCCAAGATGAAATTTGTAAGTGAGCCAGTTGGAATAGGTGGGTGGCCACCGATATCCACCTGGATAAATCCTCCCCCCTTAGGAAGCAATGGTCTCCATTGCATTGAGTTCCCATATCATATGAGGAAATTTCTGCTAAATTTGGCCCCGGGTGAGCTACTTGCCTTGGTGCAGGAGCTGCCATGCTTTGACAACCTGATAAAGCTAGATCCTCTATTGGAAAGTGCACTTGACCTATGTGTCCATGATCTGATCAATGGATTCTTGTTCCATGCAGTCGGGGTTGAGCTTTGTCGATGCCAATTGTTCTGCTATCTTTGAGGTGTCCAATAATGGTGGAAAATATGGTCGAAGGAGGTCCACATTAAATACTAGATGCAAGCCAAGGAAGGGGGGAATGTTGAGCTCAAAATAATTATCACCCACAACCTTGGTGATGGTGTAAGGTCCATAGTAGAGTGGATGAAGCTTCTGACGGGGCCTCGAAAGGTGTTCCTTCTGCTAGTGCAACCAAACCTTATCTCACACCTGAAACTTGTGTGGCACCCGATGTTGATCATGGCGTTGTTTGTACTTAGCATTGGACTTCTGTAAAATATCCTGAACCTGTTGGCGGATGTGTTGGGTCCACTCAATGAATCTAGTAGCTTTGTCGGCTTTAGTATGAGCATGGGACAAGTCTACCTGGGTGGTCGCAATGGGTAGTGTAACATCCATGGGACCCAATGGTTGAAATCCAAACCCCACTTGAAGGAGGATGTGGTTGGTTGAGCTATGTAGGGCTTTGTTGTAGCTGTGCTGAACATAGGGAAGACTCTCATCCAATGTGCGTGGATTCTTGAAATTATACATGCACAGGATATGCACGATCATCTGATTGATGACCTCAGTTTGACCATCTGTCTGGGGGTGGAAGGCAGTGGATTTGGTGAGCTTGGTGTCCAGCAGTGACTAGAGGATCGACCATAATGTGCTGAGGAACCAAATGTCCCGATATGAGACAATGGTTTGTGGTATCCCAAAGTGTATCCACACTCATTCAAAGAAGACCTTGGCAGTGGCCTCTGCTGTGATGCTCTTCTTGCAGGCAACCAAAATTGCCATTTTGGAAAAAAGATCAACCACAAAAACATAATCATTTCCCTGCTTGGTTGATGGAAGGCCTGACATGTAGTCCATCGAGATGGATTCCCAGGTCCTTTCAGGATTAGGTAGAGGGGTGTACATGCCTTGTTTCTTAATGGTCGGTTTGACAACGGTACAGGGAGTGCAGGACATGATATACTTGCTAACATCCTGTTGAATTTTCAGCCAATAGAAATGTTGCTGCAACATTGCCACTGTCTTTTCGACGTCGAAGTGTTCTACCACCCAATTGTAGTGGGATTCCCAAATCATCTTTTCTCGCTTGCTTGATGGAACGCAGAGATGGCCCAAGTGGAAAAACATCCCATCTTGAAGATGGAAATCAATGACATCTATGTTTGTGCCCAACATCTGGTAGGTGGCAGAGAAGTCAGGATCTCTCTCATAGAGTTGGGGCCACCCAGAGGTCTCATGGCCACCAGACTTTAGCACTGTGGTGAGTGCTGGAACTGAAGGGTGGTTGAGGCAATCAACGACGCGGTTGATGCTTCATGTCTTATACTTGATATTGTGATGGAATTGCTGCAAGTATGTGGACCACTTGTGATGGCGGCCATTCTGCAATTTGATCTGTGTTTGCATGAACTGCAACGACTTATGGTCGGTGTAGATGACTATCTCCTTCCCTAGTATGTAATGCATCCATTGGCGAAAGGCTTGCACAATGGAGTGCATTTCTTTGTCGTAAGTAGGGTACTTACAGACAACATCTGATAGTGTCTTACTATGATAGGCCATAGGGTGTTTGTGCTGAGTGAGAACTACACCCACAACATAGTCTAAAGCATTTGTCTTGATCTCAAAGGGTTGTTACAGGTCGGGTAATGAGAGAAGTGGGGTTGAGCACAAGCGCTGCTTCAAATCATCAAATGTTTTCCGTTGTGACATGCCCCACATGAAATTTGTCTTACCACCACCCTTGGTTACTTGGTTGAGTCCCATGCAATATGGGAGAATCCAAACAAGAACCTGCGATAGAAATTGGCAAGGCCTAAAAAGCTCTGAAGCTCAGTGAGTGTGGTTGGGGCTGGCTAGTCACAAATGACCTAGATCTTGGCAGGATCAACATGCACCCCATGCTCATAAACAATGTAGCCTAGGTACTGGACCATGTCCATGTTGAAGGAGTATTTTTCCAAATTTACGTATACCTTGTGCCGTCGCAGAGTGTGCAGAACCTATTGAATATGCTGCAAGTGTTCCGCTCAATTCTTGTTGTAGATGAGGATGTCATCCAGATACACCACCAAAAAATAATTGGTGGAAGGTCGCAAGATATTGTCCATCATCCTCATGAAAGTTGTTGGGGAATTTGTCAAACCAAAGGGCATGGCCAACCATTCGAAAAGACCTTCTTTGGACTTGAAGGCAGTTTTCCATACATCTGTCTGCTCTATTGGGACCTGATGGTAGCCAAAATTCAGGTCAATCTTATTGAAGTATTTTCCCCCCTTGAGTTGGTCAAGGAGATCGTCGATTCAGGGAATCAGGTACCAGTTCCTGAATGTGATTTTATTTAGGGCCCGATAATCCGTGTAGAGATGCCAGGTCTCGTATTTCTTTTGCACAAGCACGATTGGGCTTCCACATGGTGATGAGATGGGTCAAATGTGCCCCTTTTGGAGCACTTCTTGGATCTAACGCTTGATCTCCTTATTTTCTAACAGAGAGCGGCGATAGACTGGACCATTAGGTAGCAGTGCACCGGGGGTCAAATCAATTGAATGCTTGACCTGACAGTGTAGAGCTACCCCAGTGGGTGAGGAGAAGATGTCTTTATATTCTTCCATGACCTTATCCACTTTCTTCTGCTACGTGGAGAGATCAACTGTAGAGGCCATGGATGTGGCTGCAACCTTTCACTCACTTTGAGAGCGAATCACGAAGAAGAAAAACTTCTCGGTCTGAGAGATGACCTTCCTGCATTGCTTGGCAGAGATCAAGGAAATGGCAGTAGGTCGGACTACCTCGGGTATCTTGTACAATTTCATGTCCAAAGTAATAATAACATTGCGAGGCCTAGACTCATATACAACATGACATTTCCATAAATAAAGTTGGCCCAAAAGAACATCACAAACTTCAAGGGGAGTGACATCACACAATACCTCATCTTTGAAGGGCTTGATGTCGTAGGACATGCGACATTGTTGGTTGACACAAAGATCGCTTCCTTGGCAGAGCCATCCGATGGTGTATGGCTGCGGGTGTGACATTGTCGGCAGGGCTAAATTCTTGACAACCTCCTCTAAGATGAGGTTCTTCTGGCTACCACTATCAATGATGAAGTGCAGTGGAGTACCCTTCACCCACATCTGTGAATGAAAGAGGCACTCACCTCCCTCTGGTTCATCAGGTTCACCAGGATGGATCTTGGTGTTAGCAACAATGGCATTGGGTTCTGTGTCAATAATTAGTCTCCCCTTTTTCAGTTTTGACTCTGAGTCAAAACCCACATCTGATTTAGAGGCTTTCACCTCCGCCGATGACTACTTTGAGCGACAATCAACGGTGTTATTCCAGGGGCTCTTATGGAAGTCACACCACTTCCTGATGTCTTTCTTCGTCTTTCCATTGTCCTTCTTGGTTTGCATCTTAGAGGGGTTGTCCTGAGGCTTTCCATATTTTCTTTTCCCTTTGTTCTATGGGTTGGGGCTGCCCTTGCTCTGCTTCTGCTGTGTGGGGTTCCCAAACCCAAACCGCCATGTCTTTTGTTTAAGCTTCTGCTCGATTTTGAAGACATATCGATAGGTCGTGCCTACGGATGAGATGTCCAAAAACTCCATTTCTATATGGATGTATCTATGCTAACTGCTGCGGTACTTGAGCACCATATGCCGCTCAGAATCTTTGATACCTAGCTTGGTGCGCAAGGTATGGAAGACATTGGTGAACTCCGACATTGTTTGGTCTCTTTCCTGCCGCAATGTGGTCCATCTTGTATACAAATCATCATAACTTCCAACAGGGTAGTATTGTCCATTAATAACATCCCTGAAGGAACCCCAAGTGGGTGCAACTGCAAATAATGTAGATCCCTCTATTTCATTTTTCTCACAGAAAGTCTCCCACTGATGTTTGACATGGGGGACGACCTCGAGGAGCACAAATGTAATATTTTCTCTATCGAAAAAGTTGTGGACAAAAAATACCCTTCTAGAAAGTTTAACCATTTATCTATGGCATCCACATATATTTGACCTTCAAATACAGGAATATCAAAATTGATCTGTACCTTGAAGGGGATGGCGCCTCCGCTTGAGGTAGATGGGTTTCTTGTTGGTAGTCGTCGAAGAATTTGTGAAAAGTTGTCCATCATCGTGCTCCTCTGTTGCTCGAGGGATTTCTCTTTTGTGCTAATCCTTGATTATTCTTGTGCACAACAAGTCCAAAGTTCTTCAAATGTAGGATACTCAGTTCTTGTGTTCATGCTAGCAGCAAATGCATCCCATGTCTTGGGAAGACCATTAAGTACTATATTCACTAGTTCCTTTTCTGAAATGATTTCCTCAATAGCTTGTAGTCGATCTCCTAACTGAGGTATTCTTACAAAGTATGATGTTATGCTGTCATCATTATTCATTTTCATTTCACGGAGCTCATTCTTCAGACTCATCACTTGTCCAATATTTTTGACTGAGAAGAGGTTAGTTAGGGAATCATACATCTTCTTAGATGAGTCAAGATGATAAATGTAGGGTATCAAATGGTCCTTTACAAAGTCCACTATGATGCTCATATCATTGATGTCATAGTCCTTGAACTACTCCATAACTGCAATGTTCTGAGGTTCCTTCTCTTTTCTCGCTTCAAACTGTGGTTCCATGATCTTTCCTTTCACAATATCCAATACTTTATTCTTGGCAAGGATGAGATCAATCCTTGTCTTCCATGCTCTGAAGTTAGAAACACCTTCTAACTCATTTTCTAACTTCATAGAGTAAGTAATAACTTCTTTGACTTGGTCAACCTTTGACTTTGACTTTGACTTGGTCAACCTTTAAATTTGACCAAAAACTCAAACTTGACGCCTTGGCTTGCTGAGAGTACTGGGAGGTGCGCTAGGCTAGGGCGCACTAGGTTATCCAGGAATTAGGTCAAGCGCTTCACTTAAGGTGCCTCAACACGAGTGTTAGGGTTTTGTTGCTTCAACAAAAACTTTGACTGCAACTGAGAAAATCCTCCCAGTCTACCTTCTAGTGGTTAGACTGTCTGAATATAGTGTGGGCCTATAACCTGTTAGAATAATAGGGGTGATCATTTCACCGTAGAAAATATAGCAATATTGTCACCCAATCATAGGCACAAAGGCCACTCCGAGCACCTTAACCTTGACAGATAGAATAATTTTGGAAGCAAACCCTAGAACCAATAACCAACCAAGGTAGCGTACCTCTCTCCAAAGCTAGCGTACCAAGCATAAAGTCCAAACCATAACCAAGTAGCAAGTCCAACCATAACCAAAGACCAAGTCACCATTGCAGCAGTGACAACTCTCCTCCAGTCATGTGCACCACTTTTCCTTATGCAGTTGTGAGATTGAGTGTGACAAATGATCTTTAGCACCCTCTTATTTATAGTCCTCCAAGTGACCTAACTGAGATGAATTCTACTTATGGAGGATAATAATTTAATATAAATTATTATCTTGAGCCGACTTGTCTTCTAAGGTTATTTCCTAACCTTCTAGGGTTTCTCTTGCTTCCCGAAATATTCTAGACTTGTCAAAGGTTACACGTAGAGGTTAATACCTCCTGCAGCTACCATAATATCAACATGGGGTAGTTGGTATGTCAACTTCCCAAGGGCATAAATTTTGGATATGATCTTTGTTTGGGGCCCTCGATAGCTCGTTGGAAAGGTCTATCCGAGGACTACACATTTTTCCAGCACACTCTGGCTAAATCCTATGTTGAATTTTCATCTCAAGAATTTAACTAGAGTAGCATTCTTAAAATTTTAAACAATTATTATGATAACTCCATATAAAGGATTATTGAAAGAATAACATACACATCATACACAAGATTTACCCTGGGAAAACTCTCTAGGGGAAAAACCCAGCAAAACTTCCTCAATATAGATTCAACAACCAAGAACAATGCCTCTCTCCAAAAGAGAACTGATGAAGCAGAAGATCCTTCTCAAACCCTTGACTAGGGCAGAGTAGCGCACCACATAAATAAGATAAACTCAAGAGATAAACCAAGATCCTCCATGAAATCACCTCCTAGCTGCACTAGTGTCTCCCTCTAAGACTTGCACACTTCTTCTCTTGACTAGAGAGCTTGTGTTATGTGTTGTTCAAATGAGGTGCTGGCCTCTCTTATAAATACTAGTTGGCCAACCTGAAATTAGGTCTAGGCCGACCTGACACTTTGTTAGGGCACAATAGGGATGACCTTACAAAATACACTTTATAAATTACATTTGACCTTTTACAATGGTGCAATAGGGCCGACTTGACAAATGACACTTTAAAAATTACATTTAACACTTTATAATGGCGCAATAGGGTTGACATGAATAATCACAATACAATAAGAATATCGCTGCTACTAAAAAAATTAACACTCCCTCTTAGCGAGGAAGGTATTCTTCTTAGTATGATCATCATCACTGCTTATGCACTTCTGCACACCTGATCATTTCTTTGTTGTATTTTCACGAATCTATATGTCATAGGAAGTTTTCCAACTGTACAACATGCATCTGGTACATTACCGACATCTCATCAGTGGGATTAACACTCATGGTGGGGATTTATTCCATCTCACACAATGTTGGGCATCTAGCTTTCGCTAGGAACTATCCGGTCCAAAGTCCGGCCACTAGCCCCAGGCTAGTCCCCTAGTTGGCACACCAATGATATGGCCCCACATAGACCAAGCATATAACCACGAGGGTTAGGCGATGTAGTATGCACACACTACCCATCTAGCCCCATGATAGTCATCCTCCAACCACACAAGTTGGCCCTCCAACTATCAAGGAAATACGCCCTCCCTGAAGGATCTATGATTTACACTTCTTGAAGCTGGGAGCACACACCCTCCCCGAAGGATCCACTTCTACTGACCTTGTGCGAGGTTAGGCTGACTGGTGCCACAGTAAGTGCCCGAACACAAAACTGTTCTTACTACACCACACTATGCTGCACTTCGAGTTGCATCTGTAACACATCACTCCCTTTGATGAGGGAAACTCCTTCTGGACCACACCAATATTGTTTCTGAAGTACTCAAACTTCACTCTTGATAGAGGCTTAGTCAACACGTCTGCTACCTACTCATCGGTAGGGACATACTGGAGCTTCATTGCCCCCTTTTGTACCATCTCTCAGATATAATGGTACTTGATCTCGATATGCTTGGACCTGTCATGACACACTAGGTTCTCTAACAAATTTATGAAACTCTGGTTGTCACAAAGGATACAAGTTTCCTCCTACTCGAGATCAAACAATCCTGTAATCAACTTTTGAAGCCATATTGATTTGTCACAAGCTGAACATGTTGCCACATACTCTTCCTCAACTGAATTGAGTGCTACACATGTATGATTCTTATTGATCCATGAGATCACAACTGATCCCAAACTGAAGCAACATCTAGATGTACTCTTCCAGACTATAACACTGCCTGCCCAATCTAAATCTGTGTAGCCCTGCAGTCTTATCTCACGATCCGAGATATATTTGAGTCCATAATCAATTGTACCCTTCAGGTACCTCATCACATGTTTTTCTGCAATCAGGTGAACATGTCTAGGCTCAACCATGTATTGACTCAATGTGTTCACCACAAAACATATATCTGGCCTCGTGTTTGTCAAGTACATCAACGAACCAATCATATGCCTATATATGGTGGCATCCATTATCTCTAAAGTTGTATCACACAACAACTTCAGGTTTTCTACCATCGGTGTGGATATGGTATTACAATCCAACATCCTGAACCTCTTCAAGATCTCTACTGCATATTTTCCTTGGTTAAGGAAAATCCCATCCGATCTCTGCCATACCCCCAGACCTAAGAAGTAATGCATCATGCCTAGGTACTTCATCTCGAATTCTACTGCAAGTTTCCTCTTACTCTCAGTGATGAGCTTCTCGTTTCTTGTCAGAAATAGATCATCCACATACATTATCAATATCACAGGTTCACCATCCAAAACCTTGAAGTAAAGGTTGTAATTTGTTGTACTCTTAGTGAAACCCAAGCTCATCAGGAAACTGTCAATTCAACCATACCATGCTCTAGCTGCTTGCTTCAACCCATACAAGGATTCTTCAACCTGCACACATGTGTTTGCATGTCATGTGTCTCGAAGCCTTGTGGATGCTCCACATACACTTCCTCTTCTATCACACCATTCAGGAAAGTTGTCTTCACATCCATCTGGTGTACATTCCATTTCATCATTGCAGCTATCACAAGAATAGTCCTAATCAAAGTGTATCTTGCCACAGGAGAAAATGTCTCCTCATAATCTATTCCTTCTTTCTGGGAGAAACCTCGTGCCACAAACGTTTCCTTCTACTTCTCTATGCTGCCATTTGCTGCATGGTTTATCTTATAGATCCACTTGGAACTAAGGACTATATTTTCCTTTGGTATTGGGACCACATCCCAGACATCATTCTTTATGATTGACTGATACTCTTCAATCATGAAATCTTTCCATTCTTTCTTCTCCACGACTTCTTCTTTAGTGGTAGGTTATGCATCAATGATGTTTCTCAACAATGCTACATAGCTGGAATATGGTCGTAGTTTCTTGATTTCTCTGAAAGATCCATCCGGGGCTCCATACTTTTCTGCATCGTGAATAATCTCATGAGCCCAAGATGACTTTCTCTTCTTTGCAGCCATCTTTGCAGGTCTTTGTGCTTCTACCACATCATGATGTTCTTTTGGTACTACATCAATTCTTGCATCTGTATCTACAACTATGGGAGCTACAGGTTCCCCATCTTGAACCTCATATGTATGGTTCTGTCTCGATCTATTACAGGCTTCATCCTCATCAAAGGTAACATCTCTACTAGTCTCAATCTATCGGTGACCAGGGATGCAAACTCTGTATGCCTTCGATGTCTCGCTATATCCAAAAAAGATACCCTTCTTTCTTGATGGGTGTAATTTGGATATCTTGTCCTTGGGGACATGCACATACACTAGACAACCGAATATTCTTAGATGGATGACCTCTAGCTTTTCACCTGAAAACATCTCTTCTAGTGTCTTATTTCCAAGCACTCGATGGGGACTTCTATTCTGCACATATACAACAGTCCTAGCTGCTTCTTCCCATAAATGCATTGGTAAGTCTTGATCATGAATCATGGATTTCACTGCTCTTTCTCTCTGCCACACCATTCTGTTGAGGATTGTAGGGGCTAAAGAGTTCCCTCTTAATCCTAACTTCCTTGAAGAATGTCTTGAATTCATTGTATGTGAATTCTCCTCTTTCAAAGAGATTTTCTACAAGAGCTTTTAATTCTTTGAAATTACTAAATACATCACTTTTATTTTTCAAGAAATAAATCCAGGTTTTACGTGAGTAATCATCAATGAATGAGACATAGTATACATACACGCTTAATGTGTTTGATGAGCGAATTGCTTAATACCATATTGCTTATGATCAATAATTCCTTATAGTGTAGATGAGTGAATCTCCTATGCCATAGTTCACACAGAGTCACTGTATTAAGTACAAGTGATGAATCTAAGTGTCCCTTCAATTTGTACAAGCCTCCCTCTTGGACACCAATCACTACTACATCATTAATGTTTTTTCCTTTTGGCCACATAAGTACTTCACTGTCTACAAAAGCAACTCTGAATCCTTTCTAATATAATGCTGAGATGGAAAGGAGGTTCTTCTTCAATCCAGGAACATATAACACATCCTTCATCTTCATGGGTTTTCTAGAATCCAATCTGTAGGCTGCTTCTCCTACTCCTTTGATGGGGTACTGGTAATCATTTTCTAGTTTCACCTTATGAGGTGAATCCTTCTGGATTAGACTTGAGAATGAGTTCTTATATCCGATCATGTGCTTCGAGGCACCACTATCAATGAGCCATGTGTCACTTCCATGGGTGGCTTTTCCGGTAAGAGATAAAATCAAAACATACTCTTCACTTAACTCATATCATTTAGCTCTCTTCTGATCAGGTTCTTCATCTTCTGTGGCATGAGCATGATGTCTTTTGTAATTTCCTTTTCTGACCTTATCTTTCGAGTTGGGACAAAATCTTGCGATGTGTCCCATATTCTGACAAATGAAACATATAAGGTTTGAGTAGTCCTTTTGGCCCTTGTGTGATTTGTGTGACTTCTTGTGAGAATGAGAACGATCCTCCTTCTTACTATTTCCTTTTCCTGCATGTGCTGCTAAGGGTTGATCATCATCAACTAGTTTTTCTTCACTTGCTGCCAACCTTGTTTCTTCCTGAGTATAATCCTCCCACAGTCTGTTGAACTTCATAAGCTTCCCTATAGAACATATTCCTTGAATGAAAGATTCCCAAGATCTTGGGAGACCATTCAAGGTGGTCATTACGAGTTTGACTTCTTCTACTTTGTCTCCAATGGATTCAAGTTTCTCTTTAATTTGCGATACCCTTGTGAAGAATGACTGAATATTTTCTAAGTTCTGCATCTTCACACTCTTGAGATGTGTTCTCAAAGTCATCTTCCGATTGATGTTCTTACCTTCATATAATCTGGATAGGGCATCAAACATCTTCTTGGGAGTTGTCAAAGACAAGACACGCAGGATCAAGTGATCATTGATAGAATCTGCAATGATTCTCTTCGCCTTGACCAAGCTCTTATTGTGTTTTGCCTTGGCCTCATCTCCCTCTCGCTCTGGAAATTCCTCCTTAACAAATCCTTCTAGGTCATGCTATTCTAGAATGAGCATCATTCTGTACTTCCATGCTCAAAAGTTATCATCACCCTCAACCTTCTCATCAAGCTTAGTGCTGGTAGTCATCTTGCCCTGTGACGAAAATACGATAAGAAAAAAAAATTCAGAGAAGAATTTTTTACTTATCAAAGAGTGTGCTATGTCAAAATGAATTTCTGCTCTAAGTTGATTATGCAGCCATCTTGATGTCTTGACTTAGGGTTTATGAGGAAACCCTAAATTTTTAAACTTCGAGTTTTAGAATTCCAATCCAAGGAATAGATGCACTCGCCTAGGGAGAGCTCCTAGATGGTCTTACTTTTCCCAACATCCTTCAGCAAGGTGGATGACATCACCTTCTAGGGTTTATGCATAAACCCTAGTATGCAGAAACCCTAATTTCTGAAACTTGTCCAAACTGAAAACTACTCCAGGGAGAAGGTGCACTAGGGTTAGGAGAGTATTCCTATGCCCTTATTTTTCTCAAAGAGCTCTCTTTTGCTATGAAGATGCCTTCTTTCAAGTATGCTCTGATACCATGTTGAATTTTCGTCTCAAGCAATTAACTAGAGTAGTGTTCTTAAACTTTTAAACAATTATTATGATAACTGCATATAAATGATCACTGAAATAATAACATCCACAACATACACAATATTTACCCTGGAAAAACCCTCTAGAGGAAAAACCCAACAAAACTTCCTCAATATAGATTCAACAACCAAGAACAATGCCTCTGTCCAAGAGAGAACTGATGAAGCAGAAGATCCTTCTCAAACCCTTGACTAGGGTAGAGTAGCGCACCACATAACCAATATAAAATCAAGAGATAAACCAAGATCCTCCATGAAATCACCTCCTAGCTGCAATAGTGTCTCCCTCTAAGAATTGTGCACTTCTTCTCTTGACTAGAGAGCTTGCGTTGTGTGTTTTCCAAACGAGGCACTAACTTCTCTTATAAATACTAGTTGGACAACCTAAAATTAGGTTTGGGATGACTAGACACTTTGTTAGGGCACAATAGGGCCGACCTTACAAAATACACTTTATAAATTACATTTGACCTTTTACAATGACGCAATAAGGCCGAATTGGAAAATGACACTTTACAAATTACATTTAACACTTTATAATGGTGCAATAGTCCCGACATGAATAATTACAATACAATAAGAATATCTTCCGCTACTACTCAAAAATTTAACAGCCTATAGTGTGACTGCGGTGGGCCTAAAAAATGTTGTTTAGGGCCACAAAACGACCCTGGAAATTTAGAACCCAAAAAGTTGTAGAAAAACTACGAAGGCGGAAACCGTTGTTTTGAGCTAGTGGAATAGGTGGGTGGTCACCGATTTCCACTTGGATAAATCCTCCCCCCTTAGGAAGCAATTGTATACATTGTGTCAAGTCCCCGAGGAAGCTTTTGATGAATCTGAACCTTGGTGACTTGCTTGCCTTGCTGAAGAAGATGTTCTACTTAGCTTGTTGAAGGCTGTTATGAACCTGTTGTTGGAGGGGTTGGATCTATTTAATCAATCTGGCTTCATGATCTTCCTGAGTGTGGGAGGAATTTGTCGGTGAAGATGCAACATGAATAACATGGAGGGATTTATCATAACTTGGTTTGACTAGGATGTGTGGAGGCACCCCCGTAGGTGCAATAGGAATATCTTGATGCTCTTCTACAATATTTTTGATCTTCTTCTGATGGATAGAAGGTTCTTGGGTCGAGGTTGTAGTGGTTGCAATGTCCTCTTCTGACTGGATTATGGAGAGGATAAACTTTGCAGTATGAGATATTACTTTGCGGCACTGCTTTTTCGAGACAATAGTCAGAACTGCCTTTGGTATCCTGTAGGGACAACCCCCCAGAGTAACAATGATGCTACGGGGTCGAGACTCATAAATAACATGACATCTCCACATATATGGCTTGCCTAACAGAACATCACAAACTTCTAGTGGGGCAACATCACACAATACCTCATTCTTGAAGGGTTTGATATCGTATGACAGGTGGCACTACTGGTTGACATGAATATCTCGTCCCTAGCAAAGCGATTCGATGTTGTATGGTTGTGGGTGTGGTGTTGTTGAAAAATCCAATTGCTTGATGACCTCTGCTGAGATGAGGTTCTTATGTCTTCCACTATCAACAATAAAATGTAGTGGGGTCCCCTTCACCCACATTTGTGAATGGAAAAGGCACTTCCCCTCCTCAGGATCCTCTGTTTCTTCTAGTTGGATTGTTACGGTCACGAAAATAGCACTGGGTTCTGCATCAATTATCCGTCTCCTTTTATTATTGTCTGAATCATAGTCTGATTTGGGGCTCAACTCTATTTCTTTGAGCTTGACCACCAATGACTGTTTCGAGCGACATTCATTGGTGTTGTGCCAAGGGATTTTGTGGAAGTCACACCACTTCCTGGCATCCTTCTTCATCTTCCCATTACCCTTCTTTTCATGTGGCTTGGACAGGTTTTCTTGAGGTTGACTGCTCTGTGAGTTATGGATTCCTTTACCATACTTTGGTTGTTGCATATTTGTAGACCCAAATTCCCGCTTGTTCTGTTGCTTAATCTCTGCTCAATTTTGACAACATATCTATAAGCGACTCCCAGTGACGAGATGTTCAAAAAATCCATTTTGGTTTGGATGTACATGTGTAGAGCCCCACAGTATTTTAGAACCAAATGCCGCTTAGAGTCTTTGATACCCAGCTAGGTGCGCAAGGTATGGAAGGTATTTGTGAACTCTGACACTGTTTGGTCCCAATTTTGATGCAGCGTGGTCCATCTCATGTACTGGTCATCATAGTTTCCCACAGGGTAATATTGCTCCTTGACTGAATCCATAAAAAAACCCAAGTGGGCTTGGCCCCAAATATTCCAAACTCCTTTGTGTAATTTCACTCCTAGTAAGTTTCCCACCAATGTTTGACATGAGGGAGAGCCTTAAGGAACACAAAGGTGATATTTTCTCTGTCGGAAAAATTATGAAAAAATAAATAACCTTCTAGCAAATTTAACCATTTTTCCAAAGCATCCGCATTGATCTGACCTTCAAATATGGGAATATCAAAATTAATTGTACCTTGAATGAGGTAGCGTCTCCAAAGAGACTTCTTGATGAAGATGTGCCTGTTATTGTCGACAATCGTTGAAGGATTTGGGAAAAATTCTCCAACATCTCGTTCCTTTGTTGTGCAAGGGATTCCATAAGAAATAGCTTGGTGGGATCTTCTTCTCTCGTGTATCTCTTTTCTTTCGCCATGGGAGGCTGCTTGGGCTGGTAAGAGTAGTTGGCCTCGAGAGAAACTAGCTTGAGACCCAACTCTTTTTACCTTGACCTCGTTGGGGACATGGACTAAGAAATGACAAGGAGTAGCCTGCTCTGATACCACTGATTCAGATTATTTTTGAGAACGAAATAAAAGGGGAGATATAACAATGAAATATGCAGATATATTGCAATAAACACAATGATACAATAATGCACAATTTTTATTAATGAGAGAATGTACAGAAACTGTAAAATTGCAGAGTGAATGACTCACTAGAATGGTGGAATATTATCTCTGAGAAGAGATGTGATGGCTACGATAATTCAAAATAAGATGATGATGATTACAATGAGGCTCTAGAGGCCTTTTTAACATAAAGAAAATCCAAAACCCTAACCATGGAAGATGAAACGCCAAAAGGTTTGCAGGCCCCGATGGGGGTAGTTGGTACACCAACTTCCCAATGGCGTAACTTTTGCATATGATCTCCGTTTGGGGTGCACGATAGTTTGTTGAAAAGGTCTATATGAGGAATACACATTTTTCCATCACACTTTGGACAAATCCTACAATTTGACTGTGGCGGGCCCAAAAATTGTTGTTTAAGGCCTCAAAACGATCCCGAAAGTTTAGGACTCGAAAAACTATAGAAGAATTGCCAAGGTGGAAACCCTTGTTTTGAGCTAGTAGAATAGGTGGGTGGCCACTGATTTCCGCCTGGATCAATGGCATTTTTGCAACTCACAGCTGGAAAGTTATTATGACTAAGAAGTAAAACAATACACATACACATCCAAATAAAACATGAAGACACATAATAGATCAGAACTGTTGCATATTTATTACCATATTCATTCCATTACAACAAAGGCATACATTAAGTAGACTATATATGACAAACCACAAAAATTCATATCTTCGTTTATATAAATTCCCATAAATGCAACATATTGTGCAATGTGCATTCTCTCAAGACTTCAGATATATGAAAAACTCAACATTATATTTAGAAGCATTACAATATTACAATAGGCTTATAGTGAGCTTGATACCAACACCTCGATGAGTCTCGTCCAAACATCTAGCTAGCCCCATTTCTGATATCAATGCTTTCTTTTATATCTTTCTCTTCTCAGGAGCTTTGTCTCTTTCTACTCTACTCCACTCATTCTACTAACAAGATGCCTCACATGCTTCTAGAACCTACTTGTAGTCCACGTAGCCTTCATGAATTAGGGAAATCTTAACTACCCTACCAACTCATCTTTTGTTATCTCCATGATCCCTTGTGCCATTGACAATAATCATTTGAGAGGATTTCCCAGTGATTCTTTTCTTTATTCTAGCATGCTTCTTCTTGATTTTCAGTGTGCATCAAAATTGGGAATGACACACATTCGATATTCCTTTAGGCTTGACACACATTATCAAAACTCGGTTTAGCACGTACCCCTTGTCATTCTTGAGGCATTTCCTCGAGCATGCGAAAAACTTTGGAATGAGTGCACACAGCTTTTTTTGTGCTCGCGCATGTAAAATGAGCCCAAAACTTTAGGTGCCAACATGCCCCCACCACTATTAATTGGCTCATCCTCGAGCCAACTACTACATTCGATCAAGGCAAAAAGTTTGAGTAAGAGAAAATCATTGTTCTTCAAAACAAGCTATGATTGTATCTAGGCCTTAGTAAGAGAAAATTATCTGTGCAGTTGTAGTTGCAACCTGACCCAAGTCATAGAATGAATCAAGCAGGACCCATGGTGAAATATGGATTTGGAGTGCATGCGACCAGATGCTCGACCCAAAACCTTCGCTAGTGTCCATGGAGGTGAATGAGGGATCTGTTTAAATCCCACCATCAAACATCGACCATTGAAAAGAAGTTAGGTTCCATCAAGAGAGAGCGTCATTCTTTGCTTATCTTTTTGTTCTAGGAGGACCAAATCGAGCTAGTAGCCTCAACCTTTATACCGTTGGAGGGTTGAGGAATCATGGCGAGATGTGAGAGTAGGGATTTTGGTAACTATATTGGATATATGTGTTTGCCCCATGCTCGGTGCTGCTGGAGGGGGATCCATGACAATGAATGAGAGTAGGTCTCCTAGTGAGCCAAATAGTAGGGTCTCTTCCTATCAACAAAGGGGATGATGCATGGTGGTTTTTCAATCAAATTTGGGCTGAGAGAGTTGGTGAATAGCCGCGAGTACGAAACACAATTCAGGGAACTATGGGGTACTGAGATGATTTTTGTTAGGAAAGAAGGGGGAGGGACCTCTACCGAGCAACTGGTGACAGACTAACAATCGACGTGAAAAATGAAAAGTAGCCTCTTGAGTTGCTTGACCGAACTAGAAATAGAAGAGTATTAACAGTTAGATGTAATATTGTAGATGAAGCCAAAGAAAATTCACAGAGAAAGACAAAAACAACACAGGATATGAGTAAGAAAAATGAACCATTCATATTATTTAGTAGAATAGGAAACCTTTATATAGGATAGGCTAAACATACAATGGTTCTGATCAAAAGTGGATCAATTCTATAGAACCAACAGCTAGAAAAGGTCCCAAACCCTAACAACTATCTTGGTTAACCAGTTCCTCGTCCTTGGGACTTGTGCCCAACTTCCTAGGTAGAAATGCACTCCATCTGGCCTTTATGGTGAAGTGCGTTGCATATGGAAGGAGGTGCACCTTTGTGGTAGTGCCACGCTGGTATGCCTCGAGATGTGTTCTCTCCTCCTTAGGGAGTGCACCTTCTAGGCTGCCCAATTCCTCCCTTTTTAAGCCTGGAAGTGTCTCGACTTCCGTGAGCAACTGTGGAAATTGCTAAGACATGATGGACTATGATAGCCATTTGGATTGGGCTAGAAGTTGACCCTTGCAACCCACTATAAAGTAAGTATGTTGCTGAGTGTGAGTAGTGGTGGTGCGTGTATCCAACACTATTCCTTGAAGGAGAGGTGATTGGAAATCTGGAACCAACTCAGAGGGGTGCGATATGGTGACCTCTTCTTCCAGGAGGGGAGGCTCATAATGTTTGAGACTGTTCACATTTACCACATCGTGAATACCCAATTGTGGTGGAAATTCAAGGCGATAAGCATTGCCTCCAACTTGTTGCAGAACTGTGTAAGGACCATAGCGGAGGGGTTTCAACTTGTGATAATGATGGGACTGAAAGAGTTGGCACTCCATGTGAAACTAGACCTTGTCACCAGGGGAAAAAGAGAGTGGCTTCATGTGCACATCATGACGGGCCATATAACATTGTTGGGAAGCTTTTAAATCCTCAAAAACTTGAGCTTGTTTATGAGCCAATGTTTGCAAAAAGGATGAGGAAGAGGTTTTCCCTTTTTTTTGTTGAGGAGTACCAAAAGGTTGGATCTGTAAAGGTAACTCATAGGGGCAACAGGTTAATACCCAAATCAAACTTCGAAAGGGGAAAATCCAATAGAAATATGAACTGCACTATTATAACTGTGTTGGACAATGTGGAGGGTGACATCCCACTGTTTAGATTTGGTAAAATGAATGTGGAGGGCATGGACTAGGCTACGGTTAAGAACTTTAGTTTGTCCATCTATCTACGGATGGAAAGAAGTGGAGTATTTTAGGTGACACCCCAAGAGAGACCAGAGAGTTTTCCAAAATGTAATAAGGAAATGGGCATCATGATTAGAGATAATGCTGGAGGGGAGATCAAAATGAGTCCACACATGAGTTAAAAAGAGATCTGTTGTTTGAGAAACAATAATAGTCTTAGTGAAAGGGACAAAAATGGCCATTTTGGAGAAGCGACAAAAAACCACCCAAATGGCATCATGATGGTGAAAGGTCACAGGAAGACCGGTGATGAAGTCTATAGAGATAGATTCCCAGGGACGGAAGGGAATAAGTAAGGGTTGATACATTCCATACTTGAGGTTGGCTGGCTTATGTTGATTGCAGAGGGTACAAGCTCAGATAAATTGCTCAACTTGATGTTATAAAGCCGACCAAAAGAGGTGACGGTGAATATGTTGAGTTGTTTTGAATGTGCCAAAGTGCCCACCATAAGAGGAGGTGTGTGCTTCGTGAATGAGAGCAAGGCAATCTTTAGTAGTAGGCACACATAGCTTGGCAAGCTTATACAACCAACCATCCTACATGTGGTAGTCTAGGAAAGGGGTCTAGTTAATGACAATAGGTTGTTGCAAACCAGTCTAGATGGTACTAAAGAAAGGGTCATAGGAATACAGATGCTTCCAATCTTCATAAGTAGCACAATGGACAAACAAGATTTGAAGTTTATGAGGAGGGGGGAGGCTAAGAAGATTAACCATGCGATTTGTGGCCCCTTTCTTACATTTGATGACCAAGTGGAATTGTTGTAGATAAGCAACCCACTTCAAGTGACGTTGTTCCTAGAGCTTATAATGAGAATTAATAAAAATCAAAGGATGGTGATCAGTATGAAGAATGGTCCCCTTACCCAAGATATAATGGCACCATTGTTTTAAGGCTTGGACCAAGCTGTATAATTCCTTATCGTAGGTATTGTAGTTCTCTTTGGCTTGAGACAATGTCTCGGAATGATAAGAAATGGGATGTATCAAAAGGTTGTTGAAGATTAGGAAAATGGAGGACAAATGCTGAACAAAGGGACTCTTTAAGGCACTAAAACTTCTCCTGAGCCACCAGTTTCGAAAGAAAAGTGGATTGATTGGCCAAATGATGAAGGGTCCTGGCCAGCTGAGAGAAGTGAGGAATGAGTTTCCTATAAAAATTGATACCACCAAGAAAAAATTTAAGGGATAGCACGGACTGAGGATAAGGCCATTGTGCTAGAGCTTGAACTTTAGAAGCATCAGGGCGGACACCTTCCTGATCGATAAAAAACCAAAAATAAGAGACAAAAGTATGGCCAAAGGAGGACTCACATTCCTTGACCTGAAGGTGATTGGTACATAACAATTGGAGTACATTGCGCACATGTTGTAAGTGTTCCTCCCAAGTCTTACTGAAGAAAATAATGGAATCCAAATAGATGACCATAATGCGGCCCAACAAAGGAAGAAATATATCATTGATGACCCTTTGGAATGTGGCAGGGGCATTGGTGAGGACAAAAGGCATCACCATCCATTCATAGAGCCAAAATATGGTTTTAAGAGTTGTTTTCCAAGAGTCGGTAACAATAATGCATACTTGGTGATAGCCTTCCGTCATGTCCATCTTTGTAAAATACTTTTCCTCTTTGAGTTTATCAAGCAATTTTTTGATACGAGGGAGAGGATAACGATTTTTGACAGTAATCTTGTTGAGAGCATGGTAATCAGTGACTAAACGTCGCTTTCCACTCTCCTTTTTGGGAATAATGAAGGCGAGGGAGGCACAAGGAGAGCAACTAGGTTGGATATGGCCAACATTGAGAAGTTGTTGGAGTTGGTGTTCAATTTCCTTAGCCTCACATGGAGCCAAATGGTATGAAGGGGCATTAGGAAGAGCAACACCAGGAATGAGGTCGATAGAATGATCAATAGGGCGCTGAGGTAGAAGGTCTTCCGAAGGGGAAAACACATCAAAAAATTTAGAGAGAACAACAAATAGATCAGGTGCAATGGGATTAGGTGTTTGATTTGGCTTAATAGGGTGCACAAAGCATAAGGAGAGGGATTTATTGAGGCTTACTTGGTGAACGACAACTTGGCCAACGAGTAGAGGAGGAGCTTTCAGGGATGAAGAGGTAAGAACATAAGTTCGACCATCTTGTTTGAGGTGATACTGATGGGTGCGAGCATGATAGATGGAATCACACTGTTCTTGGTATGGGATTCCCAAAAGAAGATCCACATAATCTAATGGAGACACATTACAAAGGAAAATATCATGGAAAGTTCCAATGGAAAAGGTGACGACACAATGTTGTGTGACCATGAGACAAGGTCCGTCCTTATGAAACCACCCTAATTGATAAGAAGAGGGATGAGGGGTGGTGGGTAGGTTTAATCGGTTCACCAAATATTGAGCTCCTAAATTCTTATGGCTGCCATTATCAATAATGAGCATAGCAAGAGACTACTTGATTTGGAAATTGTGGGTGAAGAGAGGGGCAATCAAGGTAGCATTAGAATCAGTAACCATCAAAATTAAATAGGGGTCTACATCCATGGGGTTTTCAAAAGATATTGGCTTAGAAGGAGGGGGTGTTGAATATGAGGACTCAGGAGTATCGATAAAAAGAGTTTTGGGAGTAGACGAATTTTGTAGGACACGACAATTGGTGCTGTTATGGAAAGAAGACTTATGGAATTTGCACCATTTAGTAGACTTAGGGGAAGAGGGATATTTTAGAGAGGAGGGTGTGGAGGAGGAGTTAGGACGAGATGGAGGGGAATTCAAGCGAGGGGATAGCTTATGCTCAAATGCTAGAGCACAGGAGAAACACTTATCTAGAGAACTATTGTAAAAAAGATCCACCTCCCTACATAAAAAAATTCACTAAACCATATTTAAACTTTACTATGAGTACCTCTTCGGAGTCCTGAATATGAAGCTCGATGCAGAGCCTGGTGAATATTTCAATGTATTGCTGCACGGACTAGCCTGAGAGTTGGTAGAGCTGCAACTAGAGAGCCAGAATATTCTGACAGTAGTTGGGAGGATAGAATCTGCTACAGAGTGCTTGACAAAGAGCTTCCCAAGTGGTAATAGGAGGAGTAGAATATGAAGAAGATTCCTCCAAATCCACAATGAGTTGGGTCCCAATGGGTAGAGTATCCCACCAGGCTTGGGAAATGACTTCCATTTGTAATTTAGCAATTTGAAGCTTCTCCTCGTCATAGATGCCGTGATGAGTGTTGAAGCATGTAGAGAGACTTAGAATCTAGGAATCCACAATGTCCCCATTGATCTTCCCAGAGAACTTAGGAATTTGGAAGCGTGCATCTAGTTGCAAAGGAGTTGAAGTCTGACACTGCAATCTAATAAGCTCATGAAGAGCCAAATCCAACTCTTGGATAAGGGAAGAGTTGACAGAAGAGGCATCACTTTATGAAGTTTTCCTTCTTGGAGGCATGATATTAATAAAATAATGTTTCTCCTATCCATATTTGAAATATAGGCCATTGATCTATGGAGAGGAGGAGGGAAAAAAACCCTAGCGCACCTGTGGGCTGCAAAATAGGTGGAGAGGAGGAGGGGGTTTCCCTAGCGCACCTCTTAAAAACTTGACAAAAATGAGAGGAGGGGGTTTCCCTAGTGCACTTATGGAAATATTCATGAGCTAAGAGGAAAGGGTTTCCCTAGCACACCTCTTGGGAGAGAGAGAGGAGGGTGAAAAGAAACCATAGCGCATCCCTTACCTCTAGAAAAATGCCAACCCTAGCGCATCCCAGGAAGGGATATGGGTTTTCTTGGATCTACCACTGAAATATATGACTAATGGAGTAGAATCACCTTGGACCAATGATCTGTAATACTGTAGAGAAATCCAAAGAAAATTCATAGAGAAAGATAAAAACAACACAGGATATGAGTACGAAAAATGAACCATTTGTCTTATTTAGTAGAATAGGCATCCTTTATATAGAATAGGCTGAACATACAATGGTTCTAATCAAAATTGAAACATTTCTAACTAACCAACATCTAGAAAGGTCCCAAACCCTAACAACTATCTTAGTTGACTAGTTCCTGGTCCTTGGGACTCGTGCCCAACCTCCTAGGTAGAGATGCACTCCATCTGGCCTTTGTGGTGAAGTGCGTTGCATCTGGAAGGAGGTGAAAATTTGTGGTAGCACCACACTAGTTTGCATCGAGATGTGTGCTCTCCTCCTTGGGAAATTCACCTTCCATCCTGCCCAAATAGTTTGGTAAGCCAAGCCATGACAGGGGAGAAAGAATAAATTGATAAAGGTGAGGGAATCAAGGGTAATACTGATGGAACAATGAAGTCACAAGTGGTGGTGGTAGGGAATGGGGCATGGATAATTACTCCAACCAGAGTGTCAGGGGGGTATATATAAAGTGAATATGGTGGGGAAGATAACGAAGGAGAGAAATAAAGATTCGACGGAGGGGATGGCTTGGAGAACAAATATACAATGGCGGCGAAATGTGACTAATGGGGATATGATGATGCTTGTTGGACAATGTGATGGAATAACTCACTTTGTACTCATGGCATGTGTGAACTTCCCAAATTAGATTACTTTCCATTTCAATGAAGTGAATCACCAGGAAACTCCTCTGAGGCCCATGTCAATTGGCAGTTAGGGTCAAGACCTTGTACTTATGGCAAAGTATCAACTTGATTTGGAAGTCTGGAAAATATGCACAAACTGTCAATCTATCATGTCCACCTATGTGACTGATGTGAATGTTGTGTTGTCCAAAAGGTAAATTATGCTGACTACCAGATGTGCTAGCTATTGTACAACCTACACTAAAGCTATTCTACCCACATTCAAAACTGAGAAAGGGAGCTAAATGACAGTTGACCCCTGTGGGCCATAGTATACCTTCAACCTACTACCATTAATGAGTCCCATGAGCGATTGTCCTTGTAGGGTTTCCATCTTGGCAGCACCCACTTCACTGACGTAGACTACCTAGAAAGGACCCAACCAACGCATGTGTAGCTTGCTAGGATGTTGTAAATATTTTTTGTCATATAATAAGACTAAAGATGCAGGTTGTAGAATTTTTTGGTGTATGTTACGATTGTTCCATGCCTTCTGCCTGTCTTGTCGACCACTTGGATAGAACCGACCATCATTCGGTCTTCCTCTAGTTCCATGAGCTCATCTAACTTGTGCTGAAGGGACTGGTCATCAGTCATCTGGGTTGCTAGGGAGATCTGAAGGTTAGGAACAACAAATTCTAGTGGCATGGCAACTTCTTTTCCATAAACTAGTTTGAATGGCATGTGCTTTGTCACCCTTTTGCACGTTGTTCAATAAACCCATAAAATTATTGGGATGGGCTGATCCCAGTCATCATGCCGCACATTAAAAACTTTGGTTAAAGCATGCTCTAATATTTTATTAAAATCTTCAACCATACCATTGGCTTGAAGGTGATAGGGGGTGCTCTTTTGGTGATGGATCATGAATTCTCGAGTGAGTTGTTGAATGGTGTCATTCAAAAAATGTTAGCCTTGGTCACTCATCAACACCCTTGGACAATCGAATATGGTGATGAAAATATAAAAAATGAAGCGTGTCGCTGTTTCTGTTGTACAATATTTGACAGGCGTAGAGTGATTACTGAAGATTTTGAAATCCAACCCCAACAAGTAGTGGAATTTTTTTTGTAAAGCATATACCATGGCCAGGCCCTCTTGCTCGATTTTCGTAGAATTCTTTTAGACATCGGACAACTTGTGACTAACAAAATATATTGGGTGATCAATGTTGCCTTCCCCCGGATGCACAAGAACGACACCCACCACAATAGATAAAACATCGACGTGGACATGGAAGAGCTTCAACCAGTATGGGAAAACCATAATTGGCGCAGTAACCAGTTTTTCTTTGAGGGTATTCAAGGCTTGTTGGCATTATGGTGTCCACTCATATTTACTATCTTTATGCAAGAAATTTTCCAATGGAGCCAAAATCTGGGCATAATTATGGATGAACCGTCAATAGTATCCTGTATGACCCAACAAGGCGCACATCTCTCGAACTGAAGTGGGGGCCACCATATCCAATATGTCAACAATCTTAGTTGGATTCACTAGAAATCCATCCTCGCACACGACATGGCCCAACAATGTACCAAACGGTGTACAAATAATGCATTTCTTCAAATTCAAAGATATTTGTAGTTGGCGGCATTGATCTAGCATTAATCGAAGAGATTTCATATGTTCCTTTAAAAAACAGAACACAGTCCGATCATCTAAGTATACCTTAAGAAACTTGTGGATATATTCCTTGAAGGTTGCGACCATTATCTGGGAAAATATTGTAGGGGAATTCTTCAAGCCAAAGGGCATGACCATGTATGCAAATGACCCTTATTCGATCAAAAAGGTGGTTTTGTCCTGACCCTTCTTTGTGATATGAACCTGATGATATCTTGAGAAGCCATATGTGAAAGAGTAGGCTTCCGGATCGCCAACATTTTCCAGCACCTCATTTGTGAAGGGTGTCTGAAAAGGGTCATGGACGTAGGCTGCGTTGAGACTCCTCAGATCAAAAAATATTTGAATATCCCCATTATTCTAGTTGCACGACCATAGGACTAATCCATTCAGACTCCTCTATAGGGACAATGATCCCCACATTGAACATTCGATCTAATTATTTGCACACCTTTTCCTTATACTTGGGATTTAATTGATAAGGCCTTCTCTTGACTGGTTTGGCATATATTTTGAGTTGAAGCTTCATGTCGCCCAACGATCCTGCAATGCCTTTCATTTCAGAAAGGATTCGAGAAAACAAGTCCTCATATTCCTTGAGGAGGTCAACTACCTAAGTGATTGTCTCCTTATCCCGATAATCTCTAATGATGGCCATCTTGAGTGATTTTGTAGTGCCAATATTACATTTATTGGTTTTGATAGGGCCATTATAGTCTGGTGCAACCATCTTTGCCACCTTACCCTTTAGAGAGTGATTTCTCTCGGAATCTTTGATCTAGATGTTGCGGGGGTCATCATCATCAATATTGTCAACATCAATGTTCCAACAATGTACTTCCTCTTTTAGTTTTTCCACTGCTAATGATATGAACATACCACTGTGGGTGTGGCTTCGTTTGGTTTCTAATGGAAAATAAAATCCTTAATCCGGTGGAGTGCCTCTTTTTGAGCCGGATCTTCTGTTGTGAAGATGAATGTTAAACGAAACTGGGAAATCACATGGGTCTGCTTGACTGTTTTCCTCCCAAGATCCTCTTGGATGTACCAACTTCTAGGGACCATGTCCATAGTTTGGACAAACTGATGGATGCATTGGGATTGAGGGATATTTTTAGAGGTCCAATGTTGTTCACAAAAATAAATGTGTTCTTGAGGATCCTTAGTGCCCTTGTATTAGTTGGCTAGTTCAAAATAAACAATGGGTTAGAACCAAACCTTTATTAAATCAGATACCTACACCCAACTCTGAATATTCGGGTGGTGCATTTCCCACCACCACGTAGGTTTCCCTCGAACCACTGCATCCATGGATTGAAGCCGCTACTCCGTGGGGACGGTTTTATCCATTTGTACGAGAAATGTCTCTACCATCCCTGTCCCATCAAACCACAGGGCATCACACAAATTAGATTCGATCCAATGCACTGATTTTTTTATCCTCGCACATCTGCGAGTGGAAAATTCATAGAGTTTATTCTGCTACCTCTCCATGTCATCCTTAGAATCTGTTTCATAAGACTTGACACTTCTTCAACTTAATTCTCCATCTGTGGTGGGTTGATGTAGTGCTCCCTGCAGTCTATAATAATGTATATGTTTTCAATAACGGATCTCTGTGCATCCTCATCCAATAACTCATTTTATCTGTCACCTTCATAATGGTCCAAAGGTGCAACCATGCCTCTTCTTGAAGTTCAACAACACTTATTATCAAAGGCTTAATCAATGCCAAGTAAGGTAGGGTATGGATCAGATTCATCAATAATTTCTACAACCTCAAAGTCAACCTTTTTTTTACTCCTATGTTCACTTTTTCCCACTCTAGTCGACCTATTGGGTAGATTTTGTATTGATTGGCCAACCAAAACTAGATGGGAGACCAGAGAAATTTCAGTTTACCCATCACTTCCCAGGATTTCTTTGGCAAAATATCCACATAGTAACTCAGATCCAACATGACTCCATCCATGGCATAGCCACCAAGTTCTGTTGTCATCTTAAATTCTCGACCAGTGTGATTTTGCTTGCTGACTTGACATACATCTCTTTCTGGAAGCAAATATGATTTGGCTTCCTCCACTCCTTGTTCCCTCATGAAAGTAGCTAGCATATGTGTCATATTACATGCAACCTTTGAATCATTCTACAATTGCAAACAACGACGCAAGAAATAACTTACCTGGTCTTCATATTCTTCCTTATGACCCAAGTCATGCAAGACTTCTGCGTGCATTTCTCGTTGCAATTCCTCCCGATATTGTTCTTCATGCACTTTTTTCTCAATGCATCAGATATCATTTTGTTTGCGAGCTTCTTCTAATGATCATTGTGTCGTGCGCTGTATTTCTTTGCGCACATGAGCTTCCTCTAAATATCTTTGCATCACATGCTGCAATTCCTCATGGGCACATGCTTCTTCCAATTACCTCTGTGTCGTGCATTGTACCTCTTTGTGGATCTTAGCTTCCTCCAACAACCTTTCTATCACCCTTTTTACTTCTTCTCTAATAATGGCATCCTCAAGTGACCTATGAGTCACGCGATGCAACTACTCATGTGATATTTCTTCCTCCAGTGCTCTCTGCACATCTTGCATGAAATGTTTATGCTGGGCAACATCAAACTTCAGATGGGGATAAGCTGCCTTCCTTATCTTTCCGTCTGATTTTTGACCTGAGCCTTCCCCATGCTCAAAGCATACTCTTATCTTCACTCCTCCTTGAGTTACTACCCAAACATCAACCTCCTCATTCTTCTTCTTATTCTTGCACAACTTTGCATGCACCATGTTGCAATTGGCCTTTTTGTCTTCCCACTTTTTCAACAGGTCAAGGTAGTCTTCGGTGACATGCTTGGAACTATAGCAGTATGCAAAAAGCGCACGTGGTTTGGTACAAAACCTTGAGACATGACCAATATCTCCACAATTAAAACATGTGGGGGGTCTACCTCCCCCTCTGCCATATCCTCGGCCGAAACTATGCCAATATCCACCTCAAGGACCTCCTTGGTATCTTCCTCTTCCTGCACTTCCACGCTCACCACCTTTATGCTCTTCCTATACCCAGAATGCATCACATGTATTATCTTGCATCAATTGGAGTGAGCTAAAATTATTGAAATCATGCCCGATGGATTTGGAGAACTCGTAGAATGGAGTATGGATCATTGTTTGGTACTTTTGCAAATTTGGGCAGTGGGGTGGAACACGGCCTCACGTTCTGCATATCTCATACCATTCCTTCTATCTTGATGGAAATGGATTGGGTGTTCCTGTCGCCACATAATTTGGAAATACATGGAATTTATCTCTATGATGCCCTTCTAGGCAATAGGTGGTACACCATATGTGCTCACCCACGACCTTCATCTTAGCCATATCTTGAAATTGCATCGTCAGGTTATCCATTTGCAACTGCACCTGCGCCAAACCTGTCAATGTCTCCTCCCCTCCTAGTGTAGCTTCCAAGCACATTGCAATTTCTACTGCCTCTGCTTGAGTCATCACCTTATGTTGGGTGAGAGGAACTCAAATATGGGGAAGTAAATCCACAATAAACCATTCTTTGTGTTGCACGTTCTGGATTTGGAACGTTAGCTTATCCAATAAAATTTTAAATTTCTTGTCATAATCCCATATGGTCTCCCCTTCCTTCTGTTTGATCTCTTTTATCTTTGTGATACATTGAGACTCTGACTTAGGTTTCTGGAATTTCCTAAGAAAATATTTCTTCATATCTTCCAGGGACCTCATCTATCCCACTGATGCAGTGGCCTTGTACTTCATGTACCACATCAAGGCTTTGTCCCTGAACGTGGTCTTCAACGACACAATATTTGTTGCTTCATCTGTGATTCTATTCACAGACCAGATTGCTTCACATGTAATCCAATGTTGCTCTGCATCATGTTGGTTGTGGAGCCTGATTATCTTCCTGATTCAGAGGTCTTTGTTTTCAGCCGTGTTTATACCCCATGAAGACTTTACACCCCAGAAGAATGTACACTCCTCCACACAGGGGAGTGCAGGGAGGGGCTATCCCCTTGATTGGGGGGTTCAGGCGACAGTGTTCCCTGATGGGGGTTTGGGGGCAAAGCCCCCAAGGAAAAATTTCCTTGTAAATGTATATTGTAATTTCATAGTAAATCTGGACTGTTCATTATAAGGTCGCAGATCTGGCGGTAGAAGTTATGCTAGGGTTTTTTTCCCTAGAATGCAACCCTCTTTTATGAGGGAAATGTACTGGGGCTATGTATCATTGCGAATATTGTATTCTGAGTGAGGAGACTGTGAGAGAAATAAGAGGAAGTTACAATGGGTGTGTTGTAGGTTGTATCCCTTCATTTGCTAGATAATAATAAAGGAAGGACCTGGCAATTTCTCTAGTGGACATAGCCCACACTGGGTGAACCACGTATACCTATGTCTTTATTTTATTGTGTATCTTCTGTGTTTTATTTCCGCATTTATTTTATTTTATTGGTCTGCGATCCTTTTTTTCTAACACATCATCCTTACCCCTTCCGTGGAACATGGGTAGCCTCAGGGTACTGCCATGATTTTCCATCCTCAAGCTCGAGCTAGTTCCTCCTCTTTGACTGCTAGGGGTTTTATTTATCAACACCAATAATTCTCAAGGTGAGGTAGTACTAAATTCACCTTCTTCTTCACTCATCTCTTTGCTTCTATCTTCTTCTTCTCTCTCTTCTACTCTAATTGCTTCACTATTTGTCCTTTCCTCTTGATTAAAAATACACAAGGGGGGTGGTACAAAGGGGGGTTAAGTCCAACTTCTTTTGGAATTTCTAGTAAGGGTCGAGAGAGTTGGCTACTTGCAGCTGTACAAGACCATCTACTATTTTCAATTAGTCTCCCCCACCACTAGGGAAGCCTCCATCTTCCTCTTCTTCCGACACACCAACACATTGCACTCTATATTCCTCTAAGGTTGTAGCACTCTGAAACAACCAAGGGGTGCGGACTACATCACCTAGGCCCTTACTACTATCACTACAGGTATCCCCACTAGACACCCTACCCTCTATGCCACGCCTCTTCATGGGCCTATCCTCATCTGTGCTCCACTCTGGCACAACATACTCTTCCACACTACCAATTGGTGTAGTTTCTTTTCTCATCATCCTAGGCCTGACCCCACATCACATGCCCTTTGCCAATTCTTTTTCACCTCTCTGCCCTACTTTTATTCTTATCACAACTCTCATTACGTATCTCTCGGCTCTTTTTCTCCTCTGCTCCTCTGGGTCCATACCATTCCTCACCTCATCTGAACAATTTATGGATCCTCCTCCATGTATCCATTTTTCTCACTTTCCCCCATCTTTGCAAGCTCCCCCCTCAACACTAGGGGAGTTTACTTAACCATTCAATCAATCTCTATGTGCATCATCCCTTTCTCCACGAACAACATCTTCATCTAGAGTGGAATCTCTTCCAACATTCACTTCCTTAGACCTTCTGTGAACTTTCTTTTAGCCTTGCTGAAGGAATCAATGTACTCCACAAAAAACTCAACAATATAGCCCTATTTTAATCAAGAAAACAAAAATTCAATATCCCAAGTCCACTTATTATCCAACACTTTCAATATTTCAAGTGTGGTCTGATCCCAGATCACTCATTCCAAAGGCCACACAGTAGAATTGGTAGGAGTTTTCCTTTTTAGCCACTCATACAACAAACAAGGAAATTCAACAAAGAAAAGCTCATGCATGTCCGTGTAAAGATAGTCATCTTTCCATTTATTCATATTCACTTTCAACCCTTGAGTTTGTCGTAGGGAAAACTCATTCTCTTTCGCAATCAACCAGTCTTGAATTTCCTCCCGATATGGATGCCACCTCATCTCTTGCCTTCATCATTCCCTACAAGACTTTTCAGGTATCGACAACATAACATTTTTTGGCGTTTTGTCCCACGATTTCATGTGTCCTTATTAATATTGGGGAGTTTAGACCCAAATTCCTTCCATAGTTGACCAAAAAAAACCCCAGAGCATTGACATATCAATCCTCGTTCAAGGTCGAGGAATATCTCACCCGAGATGAAGAGAGGATCACAAAGACCATAGGGTCTTGTGACAGGGATGAAGGCTTAAACACACATAGGTCCATCAGGGATGATGTTCATGCTACTCATAGCTGGAAAATTATTAGGACTAAGAAGTAAAACAATACACACACATATGTGTAATAATACATGATAGGAACAAAATACATAATAACCATTGTATATTTATTACCAAAGTCATTCCATTCCAACAGAGGCATACATTAAGTAGATTGTATATGAAAACCACAAAACTTCATATCTTCATTTATATAAATCCCCAGAAATACAGAATGCACATTCTCTCAAGACTTCAGATATATGACAAACTCAAGATTATATTTAGGAGCATTACAATATTACAATAGGCTCAGAGTGAGCTCGATACCAACAAATCAATGAGTCTCATCCAAACATCTAGCTAGCCCCATTTTTGATATCGTTGCTTCCTTTTATAGCTTTCTCTGCTCGGGAGCTCTGTCTCTTTCTACTCTGCTCCACTCGTTCTACTGACAAAATGCCTCGCACACTTCTGGCACATGCTTGCAGTACATGTAGCCTTAAGGAATCAAGGAAATCTTAATTGCCCCGCCAACTCATTTTTTTTCAGCTCCACAATCCCTTGTTTTCTTGGCAGTAATCATTCGAGATGATTTCTCGATGATTCTTTTCTTGATCCCGACACACATCTTATTGATTTCCAATGCGCATAAAAATGGGACCGGAGTGCATTCGATAATATTTTAGGCATGGTGTGCATTATCAAAACTTGTTTTGGCGCACACTCCTTGTCATTCTTCGTGCATTACCTTAGGCACACACACAAATTTGGAATGAGCATGCACAACTTTGTTTGTGTGCACGTGCGAAATTAACCCAAAAATTTGGGTGCCAACAATCTAATAATTCTATAAGCAAGTTCCCATGGAAAGCAGTGTATGTTCAAAACAAAAGAAACATATACAATTTATAAAGAAAAAATTCCCACAATAAAGCAAATGAAAATAATGAATCTCTATGCTAGTCTAACAAGCAATGTATTTTCTAAAAACAAAAATCCACATGTAATCTAAAAAAAAAATTCCCATAATTCCCACAAGAGAATAGATCTAGAATTTAGAATATAAAATAATTCAAACACGACATCACGTTTTCGAATGATTTAAATAATCCAAAATGATCAAACTTGAAACTTTTTAAGGAACTTATCTCTCTCGGTTAAAAGAAAACCAACTAGAATAAAACACACCTTGGATTTAAAATTTAAAATAATTCAAATGCAGCATCAAGTTTTCAAAGGATTTAAATACTCCAAAATTAAAAAATTTGGAACCTTTTGAGGAGCTTGTTTCTATAACTTAGAAGAAAATAATAGATCTAAGATCTAAAATTTTAAATAATTCAACAACTTCATTATGTTTTCATATGATGGGAATTTAGAAAGTATCTTTAAACAATTTTAACACTGAGAATCTATAACCATTGTCCACTGAATCTGAACCGAAAAATAAAGAAAACTAAATCGCTCACTTAAGGGTTGTACTGTTAGAATATTGTAATTACTCCTGCTAATCAATGTAGCAAGATCTAGATGAGCCAAGTTGCGAGTCTCGAGGTTGATTGTTAGTTAGATCTAGTTTCTTTTAGGCATTGCATCTAGATAGATCTTATCACCTAGATCTTTCCAGAAGACTATTCTAGAGTATTCTCCTATATGTATTTATATCTCATTTGTGAAGAAATGCACGCATGAAGTTAATGAGATGTAGCAACAATTCAATGTGTTCTTCTATTAGTTGTTGATGAATGTTATAGAATTCATAGATAATCTCTATGTGTCCATCCATCACTAGTACCTGAGCAATGTTGGAACCATCCTTTGCCAATCAAGTGAAGGGTTTATACATGAGCTAGTTTTGAGAGGATAAATAACTCATGTTGTTGTCTGCCATCTTTTCGAGTTGCATGCACCTGAATCTAGTCTCCCCAACCTGTAGAATGATGAAGAAATGTATGCACATGTGTTCCTTGGCAATATATAAAAAAATGTATGCTGAGAATTGTGGTGGAGACACTGCCAACATGCAACTATAGATCATAGTGAAGCCTGCCGGTAGATGGCAAGAGAAATGCCGCTCTATTAAATTTGTCACTGGTGAATACATTCTTGTTGAGTGATGGTGAAATTTTTTCCAAAAATAAATTGAATTCCAGGTGGAGGATCTAGTAGATACTCATAAAGCATGTTTGGAAAAATTACAATTTTGTTTGTTAATTTAAAGGAAGGAAAAGGGTTTTGTCATGCGTAAAAAATAAAAAATGGCTTCAAGCAACAACAACCTTGCACAACTACATATCCCCATTCTCAGATGGAAAAAATATGAAGTTTTGGAGATCAAAATGAAGACATTATTGTGTTCTTAGGATGTTTGGGATTTTGTAGTGCATGGATATCTAGAACCGATTGATCAGGTAGCCAAAAAAGCCTTGGCAAATTCTCAAAAAGATCAACTAAGAGAAATAGGAAGAAGGATGCAAAATCACTCTATCTCATCCAAAATGGCTTAGATGACAATATGTTTCCCAAGATCTCAGTAAATTCTCAAAGACAACTTCGTACATCTTATAGACCAGCTATCAGGGCATTACCAAGGTAAAGACAGTCAAGTTGTAGACATTAAGAATGAATTTTGAGAATTTGAAGATGAAGGAGTCAAAGTTGTTAGACTAGTTCGTGACCCAAGTCATGAACATTGTAAGCCAATTAAGAATGAATGGTGAAGAATTTCCAAATCCGAAAGTGGTAGAGAAGGTTCTTAGAACCTTCCCTAAGAAGTTTGATGTAGTGGTTGTAGCCATTGAAGAGTCCAAGGACTTGACATAACTATCAATGGATGAATTGTTAGGAACTTTGTTATCCATTGAACCCATAATGAATAGGAATGATCATTCCTCACTTGAAAATGATTTCAAGTCCCAAGTTTCTATCTCAAGAGGCATAGGTAGATCAAGGTAAAGAGGCATGGGTAGGAGAAATAGAAGCAGTGGCCAAAGAGATGTTAAGGAAGATTCAGAACAAGAAACAAGACCATATCAAAAACCTCATAGCTCAAGGGAGAGAAGCAACACAATCTCACAACAAAATCAGAGGTACGACAAATTAAAGGTTGAGTGTTATTATTGTAATAAGCTAGGTCATTATGCACATGAATGTAGGAAGAAGAATGTTGACCTTAGAAAACATAATGTAGACTATTCTAACACCTCTGAGAACTATGAAGACTCTGTATTCCTTACTTGTAATGTTTCCCAATAGACTTATAATGATATTTAGCTTATAGATAGTGGGTGTATCAATCATATGACAAGAAATGGAATCCTAATTGCAAACCTAGATGATTCAATGAGGACTGAAGTTAAATTGGGGAAAAACAATATTGTAAATGATATGGGAAAATGAATGGTCAACATCCTGACCAAACAGGGCCAAAAAATGCACACACCAGATGTGTATTATGCCCCAAGTTTGAAACATAACCTCATTAGTGTTGTCTAGCTTACTCAAAAAGGGTATGATGTAATTTTTAAGGGAAATGATTGTCTTATATATGACAAACCTCCCAGTAAGATGTTGATTGCTAGAGTGAAGATGACGAAGAAAAAAATGTATCTTCTTGTTATGAATTATGGTACACATGATGCCTCATTTTCCCAAAAGGAAACATGTTTGGATGAATTTTGATTGTGGAATTTTAGATTTGGTCATCTATATTTTGGTGGCCTAAAATTATTGCAGCATAAAATGATGGCAATTAAGGGTTTTCCTTCCATTCAAGAGTCAACTAGTTAATGTGAGAGTTGCATCCTAGAAAAGCAACACAAGGATAGTTTCCCTAAAGGAGTTTCTTATAGAGAAAAGGAACCCTTGGAGCTGGTTCAAACAGATCCGTGTGGCCCAATGTAGACCCAGTCATTAGAATGAAGTTACTACTTCCTAACCTTCATAGATGATTACAACAAAAAGACTTGGGTGTAATTTCTTGCAAAGAAATTTGAAACTTTTGGTAAGTTCAGAGATTTCAAGGCATTGGTGGAGAAGCAAAGTGGACATCAAATTAAAGTGTTAAGATCATACATAGGAGGTGCATATGATTCAAATGATTTCATATTTTCTGCAAGTAGCATGACATCAAAAGACAATTTATAGAAAGGTATACACCACAACAAAATGATGTAGTAGAAAGGAAAAATAGAACCATTATGAATATGGATAGAAGCATGTTGAAACCAAAACATTTGTCAAATGATTTTTTGGGAGAAGTAGTATCTTGTTCTCTTTATGTTTTGAACAGATCTCCCACTAAAAGTGTGAAGAACAAAGTCTCACAAGAAGCATGGATAGGTATGAGCTGCAATATAGCACACTTTAGAGTACTTGGTTGTGTGACATATGCTCATGTGCCCAAAGAGTTGAGAATAAAGTTAGATGAAAGAAGTGAAAAGTGCATATTTCTTGGGTACAATGATCAATCCAAGGCATATAAATTTTATAATCTAGTTATAAATAAGGTGATAATCAACAGGGATGTTGAATTCAAAGAAGATGAAGCATGGGATGGAAGTATAGACAAGACTATAACTGTTGTAGCAACAATACATCAAGCAAAAGATGAAGCAAAGGAGAAAATTGCACAAGGCAGACAAAAAGGTTCACAAATCCAATCTTCAGTCAGCAGCCCTCCAACAAGGACTCTAAGAAATTATGTTCAAGGTGAGTCATCTAGCCCAGTGGGTTAGTCTATTCCTACTCAATCAAGTAATGAATCTAACCCTACAATAGCTTCCCTAAGGTCTATAAAGACAAGAAGTTTGAGAGAAATCTATGAAGATCTAGATGTGCATTCAAATTTTGTATTGTCTACTTGTCAACCGACATGTTTTGAAGAAAAAATTGAATAAGAAAATTGGGTCAAAGAAATGGACAAAGAAATGGATTCCATAGAGAAAAATGATACATGGGATCTAGTAAAATTACCAAAAGGTAAATATTGCATTGGTGTAAAATGGGTTTACAAAACCAAGTTTAATAAGAAAGGAGAGGTTAAAAAGTACAATGTCAGACTGGTAACAAAAGGTTTTGCACAACGACCTAGAGTTGATTATGGTGAGACCTTTGAACCAATTGTAAGGTTAGATACAGTTAGAGTTGTATTAACAATAACAACTCAAAAAAAGTGGAAATTTTATCAAATAGATGTAAAGTCAACATTCTTAAATGGTATTTTAGAACAAGAAGTATATGAGGAGTAGCCACTAGGATATGTGATAAAAGGACATGAAGATAAAGTGTACATATTGAAGAAATATCTCTATTGGGTTAAGCAAGCTCCTAGTGTGGTGTTCCTTAACCCTTGAACAATGAAAATGCAACCATGTATATATGTTGGAATAATGTTCAACACTCCTCGTGAGTTTCACGACATGGAATAACAACCTCTTAGCGGATCCTTAATTGGGATGGTAGCATATTTCCATCAGGTGTGCCTTTTGGATCTAACAACCAACTCAACTCCCAATAAGTGGTATTAGATAAGGGTTGCGAGTTCGAAACTCTCTCGGGTAACATTGAGGGGGAGATTGTTGGCATAATGTTCAACGCTCCCTGTGAATTTCATGACATGGAATAACAACCTCTCGACAGATCCTTAACTAGGAAGGTAGTGGATTTCCATCAGGTGCACCTTTTGGATCTAACAACCAACTCAACTCCCAACAAGTGGTATCTAATCGAGGTCACGGGTTTGAAGCTCACTTGGGTAACACTGAGGGAGAGATTATTGGAAGAATGTTCAATGCCCCCTATGAGTTTCACGCCATGGAATAACAACCTCTTGGTTGATCCTTAACTGGGATGGTAGTGGATTTCCATCACATGCACCTTTTGGATCTAATGACCAACTTAACACCCAACAATATAGAGAATATAATTTCAAATTAACCAAAAACATGAGACAATAAGATAGAAACTGTAAAGAGATCCTTGAATTTTAATAATGAAAATAAGATTGCAATGTTCGCTTGCCTCTTAAGGTGGGGAGACCTTCCACTGAGAAGAGCTCCAAATACACAACAAAAGAGAAAACATTCTATTGACTCCTATATCTTTAAATAAATTTTACATAACAAAACCCCTAAATACTTGTGGYCCYGTCATAAATGGGTACCAACTACCTAGTGGGATTTATAAAGTGGACCCTTTTTACATTGAATAACTAACTATTACTATCCATTGACCTTATTCAAAGAGTATGACCACATACAATAAAAAACTAACTACTATGTCGCCCAAAGTAGGGAGGTTAGGGTACGACCCTAACATGTTCTTCCCCTTCAAAAACAACATTGTCCTCAAGGCTAAAGATGAGGAGATTGTTGCAAAATTGAGGTTGGTTCCCATGTTACATCTTCAGGTGGCATGTCTTTCCACTAGATCAATACTTCACAGATCATGCACTGATGTAATTTTGACATTCTTTGGTATCTGAAATTGCCATCGATCGAGGCTAGATGGAGCCTTCTTCATCAAGTTTTGGTAGGCTTGTTTACACCTTTTACTTTGATCCTACTACCTTTTTTAAACATGACACATGAAATATTAGATGAATCTTAGAGTGGGATGGAAGAGCCAGTTTGTAAGCCACTTGTCGAATGCACTGAAGGATTCCATA